>CM042163.1:2746367-2756367 GCA_023376005.1 Doryteuthis pealeii
TCTTTCTTTCTCTCCTTCTTTCTTTCTTTCTTTCTTTCTTTCCTCCCTTCTTCCCTTCTTTCTTTCTTTCCTTTCTTTCATTCTTTTTTTCTTTCTTTCTTTCTTTCCTCCCTTCTTCCCTTCTTTCTTTCTTTCCTTTCTTTCATTCTTTTTTTCTTTCTTTCTTTCTTTCCTTCTTTTTTCTTTTTCTTTCTTTCTTTCTCTCTTTCCTTATTTCTTTCTTTCTTTCTTTCTCTCTTTTTTTCTTTCTTTTTTTCTTTCTTTCTCTCTTTCTTTCTCTCTTTCTCTCTTTCTTTCCTTTTTATCTTTCTTTTTTCCTTTCTTTCTCTTTCTTTCTTTCTCTCTTTCTTTCCTTTCTTTCTTTCTTTCTTCCTTTCTTTCTTTCTCTCTTTCTTTCTCTCTTCCTTTCTATCTTTCTTTTTTCCTTTCTTTCTCTTTCTTTCTTTCTCTCTTTCTCTCTTTTTTCTTCCTTTCTGTCTTTCTTCCTTTCTTTCTTTCTTCCTTTCTTTCTTTCTTTCTCTCTCTTTCTTTCTTCCTTTCTCTCTCTTTCTTTCTTCCTTTCTCATTATATTTTTCTGTGTAGCATATCCCTTTTCTTCCCTTTCTTTCTTCATAATAAAAACGGAATGGCCCAGTATTTAGCTGAGATGATGACACTCATAAGAAATAAGAATTCGGCGGATAAGCAACACCAAATAATAAGTACTTACATTTTTGCATTTAATCTTGGACTATTTGGACGGTCTCGATTCTAACCAGTGTGTTGCAAGATGATAACGGTCGTACTTTTTAGGAACATGGGGAATACTTTATTTCTGAATGGAGTCGCGTTGAGTAACGGTTATCATCTTAGGACTCGGTGATCCGGGTTCAAATCCTGAGCGAAACTGTTTGCATTTCACTTCGCGTTAAAGCGGAAAGGCATGAATCTATCTGTTATCCTCCCATTTAGTTTAGCTCAGTCGGTAGAGCACAGTCGGTAGAACTGTAGGTTCCGTGTTCGATTCCTGGCCCTTTGTCAACTCAGCGCATGAATAACACAGCTTGGATATGTACGGTACAAGTAGGGAGCCGGTGGTAGGTGTGGCGCTCCACCTCAGACTCAAAAACGATCTTCCAGGTCTAGCGTTAGTGAAAAGAGGATAGACTTTCGCGCTGATACCGATAATATGCCACTTTGCCAACTACTGATAAATAGTAGGGCAGACTGATTTCCTTAGCCTTGGTACGGCAACCAATCTAGGAGAAGGAAAACTCTGAATTCAAAACAGCTTTACTCCGCTTAAAAATTAATTTTGTGTCGCATCCTGAAATAATCAAGAGGAAAATAATAGTCCTAATAATTCGGTGAATATTGTTAATTCTTTATGTCAGAATCTTTGGCCATACAAAGGAAGACCGGAGAATGCGCCGATCAAAATTTGGAGATTGAAACAAATACATCCTGGGTATTGTTGATTTTACTCAACTGAGGATACAACTTTAAAGCTGTGTTAGTGAAAAGGGGATAGACTCACTCGCTGATACCGACAACAGGCTACTCCGCTGACTATGGGTAAATATTAGGGCTGACTATGTTCCTTAGCCTTGCTATGGTAACTAATCTAGGAGAAGGAAGACTGAATTCAAACCAGTTTTACCAGCTTAGTCCTAATAATTTGTTGAATAATCACAATTCTTCATGGGAGAACGATTGACAGTACAAAGGGTGGCCGGAGAATGTTGCATAATTTATGCGGTTGCATAAGATTATTGTCAACCCCCTGTATTTCTGAAGGGGTGGCCCCTTTTCATATCACGGGCGGGACTTTCCATGGAATAGTACAGAAAGCCCGCGAAATACGTGAAGTCACGTGGGACCGAGTTAACCCATCAGTACCTGCTTGGACGTCCGATGAGAAGCATGGGCTCATTATGCACACGCGCGTTGTGTTAGTTAGAAGAAGAATTTTTGTTGAGTAAATAAAAGTTTAAAGAAATAATATGGTGTTCATGCTTGATGGATGTCTTGGCAACAAGACTGACCAAGAAGAAGGAATGCATCAAAGACGAACAGCCAACAAGAATCTAGAAATAGAATTCAACATGGAGAGAAAGAATAGAAACGACTAGAGATCACCAAATGGCCAAAGAAGTAAGTAATGCAAAATGCATATGCATCTCTCTGTCTACCTATGTCTATCTCTCTCCTCTCTCTAGTAAAATAACACTTGTGTATATACCCAACATGGGTATATGTGTATGAGTATGTAACAAGAATACACCGACCGAAATTTGGAGATTGGAGATTTGAAGCATAAAATTGAGAATACTCTAACGTTGTTGATGTTGGTTGATTGAGTTTTACGTCATGCCAACCCTTGTTGGGTTATTTCATGCCGAAGACTTTTGTTCTATTCATTGGTTTGTTGGATTTTACGGCATGCCAATCCTTGTTGGGTTATTTTATCCGAAGACGTTTTGTTCTATTCATTGGTTTGTTGGATTTTACGGCATGCCAATCCTTGTTGGGTTATTTTTATCCCGAAGACGTTTTGTTCTATTCATTGGTTTGTTGGATTTTACGGCATGCAATCCTTGTTGGTTATTTTATCCCGAAGACGTTTTGTTCTATTCATTGGTTTGTTGGATTTTACGGCATGCCAATCCTTGTTGGGTTATTTATTCCCGAAGACGTTTTGTTCTATTCATTGGTTTGTTGGATTTTACGGCATGCCTCCTTGTTGGGTTATTTTATCCCGAAGACGTTTGTTCTATCATTGGTTTGTTGGATTTTACGGCATGCCAATCCTTGTTGGGTTATTTTATCTCGAAGACGTTTGTTCTATTCATTGGTTTGTTGGATTACGGCATGCCAATCCTTGTTGGTTATTTTATCTCGAAGACGTTTTGTTTATCATTGGTTTGTTGGATTTACGGCATGCCAATCTTGTTGGGTTATTTATCCCGAAGACGTTTTGTCTATTTACGGCATGCCAACCTTGTTGGGTTATTTCATGCCGAATATATTTTGTTTTATTCATTCTTCAAGGGTACTCAATTTTTTAAAAACTCATTAAAAAACGCATTTTTAAACTCATTTTTTCTATTTAACCCATATATGGGACGCTAAACGGTACTACCACGCCGAGTCAGAGTGGACCTGGGAGTAATAGTTGATGAAGGTGTACACCACATTCCCCAGAGCTCCTGATATGATAAAAAGGGCTGGGGCTTGTCTTAACAGCAATAGAGTTGGTACAATCATATAGGTGCTAGGGCTTGACGTGACCAGCCAATTGATTGGAAAAAGCCTCTCCGACCGCCCGACAAGCCTAAGTAAGGGCGAAAATGGAGTGTTGCATGTTATGGACTGCTCAGCCACGGATTCCATCCTTAAGCATCATGAGCCATAACCAAGGCCACCAGGTGGCCCTACTAGGCGGAGGATGGCTCTTACCCCTCTGCAGAGGTGCAGTCGGTATATTCTAAAGCCTCAACCGACTGGGCTACCGAAATTTGGGGATTGAAATATAAAAACGAGAATACTCATACATTATTGTTTTTACTTAACTGATGATACAAGTTTAAAGCAATGGTGACCCCTTTTTTATATTTGGGGGGAAAGGGGGGCTGCAAAATGGGGGCGCTGTTTTTTGTAGTATACTTTTCTGTTCTTTTATCAAAACGTAAGAAATTTCGGTTATTTCCTAGTTGAGTAACATGATATTACAGGGTGACCCAGAAAAAAACAAATTATTTATTTTCCCATCAACCTAACCCTAACCCTAACCCCAACCCTAAACCCTAAACCCTAACCCCAACCCTAAACCCTAACCCCAACCCTACCCCCTCCTAGTTGAGTAATATAATATTACAGGGTGACCCAGAAAAAACAGAACCCACAAATTTTGAAATAAAACTAAATTCTAATTTTTTTAAGTTTAAGTCCAAGGTTAGGGTTAGGGTTAGGATTTAGGGTTAGGGTTAGGGTTGGGGTTTAGGATTAGTTTAATAGGAAAATAAATAAATAATTTGGATTCTGTTTTTTCTGGGTCACCCTGTATACAAGGTGACCCAGAAAAAACAGAACCCACAAATTTTGTAATAAAACTGTTAATTTTAACTAGGGGGGTTTAGGGTTAGGGTTAGGGTTAGGGTTAGGGTTTACGGTTAGTTTAATGGGAAAATAAATAAATAATTTAGGTTCTGTTTTTTTCTGGGTCACTCATGTTACTCAACTAGGAAATAACCGAAATTTCCGTATTTCTCGGTGACAAAAAAATTCTCTGATTGCTTAGAGGCCCCTCCGATCAATCGGCTGGTCACGTCAAGCCCTAGCACCTATATGATTTTCCCAACCCTATTGCCCTTATGGCAAGCCCCAACCCCCTTTTATCATATGGGTGCTAGAAGGCGGTGGCTGCGGGTCTACATGTCCTGGAATGACGTTAACTCTATCTGATGGTGAGGTTCCAGTTCTGGAGTTTGGGGAATGTGGAGCACCCCTTCATCACCATTGCTCCCTGGTCCACTCTGACCGGAGTGGTAGTACCTGTTAGGTCCCATCTATGGGTTAAATAGAAAAATGTATTCATAAAAGAATTGTATTATCCATTAAGAATTGATTTATTTCAAAACTTTATCGGCATTAAATGACCCACTGAGGTTGATATGCCGTAAAACAAAACAAACCAAACCAAACCTGATTGCTTAGGGTTCCCCAATCCATCACCTCGGGGGTGGGGTGTCCAAGCAAGAATTATGGTTTGCAGAAAAGAAAAGGCGACAGAGATAAGCGGGATCATGAAAATGAAGAAGAGTGATCTATCATCTTCTCAAATAATTAAGTTCGTTGCCTTGTTGTTCGCCAATTCGTAGCGATCTTATTATATAAGAGTTGACACGTGACCATCCATCATCGCCTGCTTAACGGTGACATCTCGGCTTCCGAGAATCTCGCTTGTGCAACGCCGAGACTTTGAAATAGTCGCATTAGATCTCTAATCTCGTCATAAGTTGTCATTTGCTTTGAATGTCTTTTTATTCTGAAGACACAAATTTCAGAATTTCAGAAGTTCCTTTTTTTTTTTTTTTTTTTTTTTTTCTTTGGTTCTCTCTACCATTTTTTTGGTTTCTAATCTAAATGTTATGTTCCTCAGAATTCCAAAACAGATTTACAGGAATTGTTCTCAACAGGATGTGGGTGGGGGTGACAGGGTGATGGCCGGCGTGGGGTCGGGGTGGGGGCTTAAAAGTCAGTTTGGATTTATTTCTGTTTGCTTGACAAAACACATTTCTTCTTGATACGATAAAGGGCGGTGTGACTAGAATTCATCTTTCTTTGATCTTTTGGTGAAGATCCTGAGCGGGGGGGGGTCGAATAGACGATACGGATTTTTTTTTTCTTTTTTTTTTTTTTGCGGGGAGGGGTACTAAAAATGTTTTATGCGAAAAATTCTCCAAAGTTAAAAAAATCCTAAGATAAGGGATATGATAATCCTATAATTATTTGGACGTGTATCCCCATCTTTGTTTTGTTTTGATCGCAATGTTTCAATTCAAGCAGTGTGCTCTTCCCCATAAATTCTAAGAAAAAAAAGTAAAGTCGCCGGGGCGGCCTAAAGTCGGTATCAGCCAGTCAGCGAGGGAGTCTATCCCCTTTTCAATAGCGCTAGAATAAGGAGATTGTATTTGGCGTCTGAGATGGAGCACCACACCTACCATCAGCTCCTTACTTTACCACACAGATCCCTGTGCTACTCATACGCTGATTTGGCGAGGGCCGGTATCGAACTAGGAACCTTGTGGTTTCTAGCCAAACGCTCTACCGACTGACCTCAGTTTTGTTATTTTAGATAACACAAGAAGGACCTGTGGATATACAACAGTATGATAATAACTTAATCGTTACAACGTTTAATACATTTATTTAAGAGCTATTGCTAATTAGTTCAGTATGTAAAAAGTATGATAATCTTACTTTAATTCTCTCACTCTCTCTCTCTCTCTCTCTCTCTCTCTCTCTCTCTCTCTCTCTCTCTCTCTCTCACACACACACACACACACACACACACACACATACACAACATACATACAAATGCACTTTTTCTTTCTTTCCATCCTTTCATCTTTTCAATATGTTCGATTGAAACAGATTAGCGTTATCGTTTCCGTGCGCTCATCCCACTCTCAATCTTTCCTGTACTCTTTTTCTTTCTTTCTTTCTTTCTTTCTTTCTTTTTTTCTTATTTATTACATTTTTTCGGTATAGTTATTTACTAAGCTTCGCTTAGATATGGCACAAGGCCGAATGTAAGGAGCACCCAGTGAGTCTCGAACTCACTAGTCATGGTTTGCCAGTCTTCCTTGCTAACCATTACACAACCTGAGGCGCCCTACTTTTTTCGGTATAGCATGTCCTTTTTCTTTCTTTTCTTTATGATAAAAACGGAATGATCCATTATTTAGCTGAGGTGACGTCACACGTAACAAATAAGAATTCGGCGTATAAGCCACACTAGATAATCAGGATTTATATTTATGTATTTCATCTTGGATGATTTGGACGGTCTCATTTTAATCACAGGGTGTTACAAGATGATAACGGTCAGAACAAGAGTAATATATCTATTTACTTTTTTTCCAAACAAATCGTGTAAGCAAAACCCTACAAGTAAGTAACTGTACGGCCACTTGCCCCCGATCACAGAAACCATCCGAGCGAGACGAATAAGAAATGCTGGGTACTGATGAAGAAGAAAGGACGAACTCTTAGGTGATGTTCTCCTGTGAAAACCAGCACATGGGCACTCCAATGTAGGCCGTCCAGCAAAGACTTAAATTGACCAGCTCTGCGCGAATACTGGTATTTACATGTGTCCCACTTTCACATGATATGGCACAAGGCCGTTTTATGTGGGCACCACCCACAAGCCGAGACTCATGGGGTGGTAGATAGAAAATTGCGTCGATCCCAGCCCTGCCCCTTTAAATGCAATGCTCTGTGCGAATACTGGATGCTGCGCAGAGGACCTCCCGAAAGCAATAAATGATAGGGACGGTTGGCGAGAGATTGTCACGGATATCCGTGCTACTAGCACGTCATGATAATGATGAAATAACATTTCGTCCAGTCTACTCTCCGACCTTCTTTAACCCTGTCGTAAATTCTACAAGGAAACGTTTTTATTATTCGATGACTTTGAACTAATATCTTTATCTTTATTGTTTTTAGTTTAACTAGCAAATATATGCACCTTCCTTCGGGTGCAAGTATTTAGGTTTTGATGTTATAAAATATTGTATCATATTATAAACTATTTAGAAAATGATAAACTGAGGGGTATAATCGAAAAATAGAACAGCTTTAGATTTAACTCTTCCATCATTTTGTTTCACTCCCGTCTTTCATTTTTCCTAATTTATCTATTTAGTTATATTATGAAGTATTTAATAAAATTACAGTTCGTTCGTCTTGTTTATGGATTTCTTTTAAGATTTATCCCCGAGATCTTTGCTCAGATTCGTTAAGAGAAAACCAAACAATTAGAAATCAATAATACTAAGCGTATATTTATTAAAATCAAATTTTAAATATCAATATGCAAATTAGCCTTCTCGTTCACACTGTAAACCGCTATTTTGTTGTATATATAAATACAATTACATGCTATTAGTAGGTAGATATGGTCAACAGTATTAATAATGTATAACAATTTTATAAATAATTGAGGTTTAAATAAAGATAAATTCATGGTAAACGTGACGTCAATAACTAAGGGAATTGTGACTTGAATAGTGATTTAGTTTCGGTTACAGACAAACAAACACACAATCTCCATTATAATAAGATGTTTCTACTGATCTATTGCCTGGCACATCCCACATTTCATGGGGAGATCTGGATGGGTTTGTTTGTTTGCTTTTTCGTTTTGTTTTTCTTTTTTCTTTAATGTCTTTTTGTTTGTTTGTTTGTTTTTCTATTTCTTCAAAAGAAATGATTTATTGAAATTGGAATTCCAATTTTGTTTTATTACATCTGAAATTCACCTGACCCGAAAAAGCAAACTAAAATATGCCTTTTTTTTGTGACGGAAGGCATTAACGGTAATTATTCACAATTTTTAAGCCTCTTTAACTCTGATTCCATAAATTTCCAACCAACGTTTATTTATGGTGCCATGTGACAAAAAGACGTCCTTTCTTCCTTCCTTCCTTCCTTCCTTCCTTCCTTCCTTCCTCGTTGTGGTTCTACCCCTTTTATTTGGACGATACTCCAGTATAAATATTAAGCTTATTTCTCTTCATACACATGCTCTCTCTCTCTCTCTCTCTCTCTCTCTCTCTCTCTCTCTCTCTCTCTCTCTCTCTATCTATCTATCTATCTCTCTCTCTCTCTCTATTAATATATATTATATATATAACCAATCAAATCTTTCCCTCACCAGAAAACTTAGCCACCTACCTACTTCTATAAAACACTTGTATGATCTGAATAATTCAATAAAATCTGATGAAGACGGGTTCAAACCCCAGCGAAATATACTACATATTTCTGTCTCAGTTTTTTTCTTTCATTCCTGATTTTATCTCATTCTGTCGGATTCATCCCAACCCCCTTTTCCTCACACATATATATATATGGTAGAAATGTGAGGAGGTTAATCCGACAGTATGTGGAGAAAAGTAGACAAACACGGGATGTTGTGGAAACTTGATGTTTATTGTCGACGGTGCAACGTTTCGGTCTCTTATTAGACCATCTTCAGGACTTGAATATAGTTCTTACTCAAATAAATCAAAAAAAAAAATCACAACCAACATACCAACAACACACATATAACTTAACGACAAATCCAGTTCCCAATCACACATAAACAAAAAACAATTAAACAGACACACACACACACACCACATACACATATTTAGCTAACCAATCCCCACAATCTAACACCTGTGGTACCACCATTGACCCATTTCGGCACTCCCCATTCCAGAGAGAAGAAGAATCCACTAACCACCCCCAACTACACTTCCCCTACTGACGACCTTCCGTTTTCAGCATTTTGAGAATTTCCATCATTGGAGTAAGAACTATATTCAAGTCCTGAAGATGGTCTAATAAGAGACCGAAACGTTGCACCGTCGACAATAAACATCAAATTTCCACAACATCCGTGTTGTCTACTTTTCTCCACATATATATATATATATATATATATATATATATATATATATTATTGACTCTCGTCGATTTTCGACGCATGAGGGTTCACACACACAATGAACATCCACACAGTGATTTGTTTATAGTGGTGAAGGCTTGTGTTGGACCATCCACACTTTTTGGCACAGTCGATAGGAAAGAATTGGTGCACAAGGAATGCCACAAACCCAATCAACGAATTTTGAATTCAGAGTTATCACTCTCCTAGACTGGTTACCTACCCAAGGCTGAAGAGCCCAGTCTGCCCTACTATTTAACCCATAGCGGGAGGGAGAATATATGGATTCATACCTTTCCCAAGGGTATTAGCGCTATGTGAAATGCCAACAGCTTCGTCTAGGAATTGAACTCTAGTCCATTTTCCACGACTATAATATATATATATATATATATATATATATATATATATATATATATATATATGAGAGTGCGTGTATTCGTTCTTAGAAAAATAGGAATTAAAGAAATTGAATTCATGTATGAATATTGCATAGTTCAATAATGTTAATCCAAAACCAAAATTATTGGTCGATAACGAATTACCGCTTTCAATTTGTTGAATAATGAATCCTTTCTGGGATGGAGAATTGCCGTGTTCAGTAAGAAAAAGAGCAAGACATTTTCTTGCCTGCCGGAGTCGAACCCGCGTCCTTTCGAATGCAAGAAAGTGAGACTTGGGCGTTGCATGGACGCGAGGTTCGGTTCAGGTGCCCGAATGTTGGGAGGCTACTTCCATAAGTAGCTGGAATCTAAGGAGAACGACAGAATTAGAGCGGCGCGCGCACCGGCGGA
>CM042163.1:2758867-2768867 GCA_023376005.1 Doryteuthis pealeii
CATTAAATAAGTGACATAAACGAAATTTTTTTTAGAAGTGACTAGTGAGCAGGCCCCGACACTAACTTTTTTTATGACCGTCCCGAACAAAAATTATCAACCATCCCGAATGGGGTTTGGACCGTCCCGAAATCAAAATATTTTTGTTTAATTCATTAGCATCATCTATACTTGTCAGTCATCAGTAGCATAATAACATGTAATAAAACATTAAGAAAAGCTGAAGCAGTTGACAGAAACATTTATTTATAATCAAGAATAATAAAATAAAAATTTTATAAACTATTATTTATTCTATTTCCATCTTTATGCGGACATTTTCCAATCATAAAAATATATACTGTGTGATTGTGTCTATTTCTTCAGTGTTGTTGCCATTAGTAATTTTAAGTTTAGAACTAGGCCGTTTTTTGAGGTCAGAATTCGGGCAATTACTGGATGGCCAATATTGGAATGTAGTACTAACGTTTAGGAAAAATTTTTGCCGTCCCCGGCAAACTGTCCCGGATGACGTATTGATCGTCCCGGATGTAATTTTTATCGTCCCCGGGACGACGGGAGAGCGTTAATACCGAGTCCTGCTAGTGAGATTTAAACGCGCATCCAGTAAACGTTATTCAAATTAGCCACATATCTAAATTCTGTACTTCTTTATCTCCATCTTCTTTGTTAGATTTAGTAGTTGGTTGGTTAGTTGGATTGTTGGGTTATTTTATGCCAAAGACGTTTTGTTTTATTCATTCTTGTTAGGTATTCATTTTTTTTCAAACTTGATTTTTCAACACGTTTTTAATATTCATTTTTTATCTATTTAACCCATGGATGGGACCCTAATAGGTACTACCACTCCGGGTCAGGGTAGACATGGGAGTAAAGGGGATAAAGGTATACTCCACATTTCTCATAGTTCCAGAATTGGAACTTCACCACCATATGTAGTTTGACGTCATGCTCGGGACACTAAGATCCTTAGTCACCCCCTTCTAGCACATATGATAATAAAGGTTGTGAGTGGCCATAAGGGCAATAGGGTTGGGACAATCATATAGGTGCTATGGCTATACATGACCAGCTGATTTATTGGTGGGTGCCTCTCTGATCGTCCGTCTAGCCGAAGTAAGGGCCAAAGTGGAATGTTACAAGTCATGGACTACTCAGCCACCAGGGTTCCATCCTTAAGCATCACGGTTTTCTATCGGGTGAGTAACATGAAGGCTTTCTGTCGGGCGAATAACATATAGGTTCGAGCTGATAAGAAGAAAAGGAAAATGAAAATAAATGTAAAAACATTGGATTGAATAAAAAAAAAGAATGAATAAAACAAAAATACATTCGGCATAAAATAACCCAGTAAGGGTTGAAATGCCGTAAAATCCAACCAACTTTCTCTTTATAGCGTTAGACTTATTAACATGATAAAATAGTACGAGGTTAATCCAAAAGCTAAGGTCTCCAAAATATTTAGAAACCACGAAAACGTTTATTGTTACTATTTCCCTTCCCCATGATTAATCCAATGTATTTTTTTTATGTAGAATGGGGATAAAGAAGACAGTTCGTCTCACAATCGAACGTAAAAAGACAAAGAATCTCACCCGCTTCCCATCTGCAATGTGTTGCCCCCCACCCCCATTTCCATGACAGGGTCATGAAATAAACCAAAAATCTTGAAGGTCCTAGATTCCATTCCACCCCCACCCCTGGCATTTCTACCATTCCTCCAAGATTGTTTTGCCAACCGCCTTTCTCTCCTGTCGACATTCGAAAAGAAAATTATAATTAAAGACACTACAGCGACATTTTTCATCAGGTTTCTTCTTTGTCCTTTCTAGATTTTCGTGTTTACCCAGTTTTTGAAACTTTTATTTTGTTTACATTTACTAGCGGGGCCTATGGATAAACAACAGCATGATAATTTAATTATTATAACGTTTGATACGCCGAATCAAGTCGTTTTGATAAACAAACGACCCAGGATGTTTACAGTACCTGTTGTTTCTTAAGTGGTCACCCAATTAAGTATTGAATTGGGTAACCGTTGCTTAACTTCAGTGATCTAGCGTGAACCGTTACTTTCAGCGTGTTCTGACCGTAATCAATAGGATATAGGTTACTGAATCAAAGACTTAATATCGATTACTATTTCTTATATAACAACTTCCTTGTGGATTGCTTATAAAATATATTGATTAAAAATCGATTTTGATCAGCAGGTGCGTTTGATACTGATAAAATCCAAGATATTTGAGCTTACAAAAATACCTAACGGTAAAAAAAAGTATAAAATTTGACAGGTGTTCGATCTCTGATAGACTTGGATAATGTTTATTATGGTATTTAAACGAAAAAGAAAATATTTACAATAAAGAAAAATACATTTAACTATTCTATTTTTTCCTTTTTGAAAAAAAATACTTATCTACTTGGAAGAGTCAAAGTTTTTGCAATATTTTGGTAACCAGCTATGGGTAAATAGTAGGGCAGACTGGGCTTTTAAACATTGGATAGGTAACCAGTCTAGGAGAAGGAAAAACTGAATTCAAACCTGTTAAACCCCGTTTAAGAAATTGACCTTGTGTCACATCCTGCTCGTACAGAGGTGGTAGTAAATCTGTCCAGCTCCCCCCTTCTCTCTCTCTCTCTCTCTCTCTCTCTCTCTCTCTCTCTCTCTCTCTCTCTCTCTCTCTCTATCTATCTATCTATATTTCTCTTTATATATATATATATATATATATATATATATATATGGAGGCGCGTGGTGTAATGGTTATAGGCGCGCGCTAATACCCTTGGGAAAGGTATGAATCCAATTCTCGCTCCTGCTATGGGTAAATAGCAGGGCAGACTGGGCTCTTAAACATTGGATAGGTAATCAGTCTAGGATAATGTTTATTATGATATTTAAAGAGACAATGTATTAATAAAGTTCACAATCATTTTAAAAACAAAACTCTTATAGGGTAGAATTTTACAAGGAATCCAGTGGTGATATTTATTATCCCTAGTGACCCCAAATGAATTCAGGGGTATTTACCCCCTAATTCATTCGTAAAAGGTTGTGTTAAAAAAGGCATGGTTCCTTAGCCAATAAAATATAGTTATAACACAACCTTAGATGAATTCTTAATTTTTAACTTTTTATGCTAATTTTTCACCCCTTGGATACTCACTCCCTTAATAAAAGATATTTGTAATAACCTTCTTCAGCCAGAATTATCCTTTTAAAAAATACGTATCTACGAGGAAAAGTCAAAGTTTTTGCTATATTTTGGTAACCAGCTATGGGTAAAATAGTAGGGCAGACTGGGCTCTTAAACATTGGATAGGTAACCAGTCTAGGAGAAGGAAAACTCTGAAATTGAAAACCCTGAGACCAGTTGTTGATTGGGTTTGTGGCATTCCTTGTGCACCATTTCTTTCCTATCGACTGTGCCAAAAAGTGCGGATGGTCCAACACAAGCCTTCACCACTATAAACAAGCCACTGTGTGGGTTGTTCATTGGATGAACCCTCATGCGTCAAAATCGACGGGAGAATCCATTTTATTTCCATTATTTATGGTTTATAGTGTTACTCACAAAGTAATACACCAAGTTTGACACCCAGAAAAACAAAGTGCAGATCACAAGAAAGTAAACAATTTTGAATTGATTACTTTGATAATAAAGAATAAAAGTACACAATTGAAGTATCGAGATTTTTTGTACTTTTTGACACACTTTGTATTATGAAAAAAAAGTAATGTTCCATTCATTAATTTTTTTTCATAATACAAGGTGTGTCAAGAAAGTACCAAGTTTAAAGCTGTATTTACCAAGATAGATATGAAGAATGAATAAAACGTTATTTTTTTTTGGGGGGGGGGGTGTTCAGAATACAAGGTGTGTCAAAAAGTACAAAAAATCTTGATGCTTTTTTGACACACTTTGTATATAGTATGTATAAAATATTGTTGTCCAGTGAGATATGTCTTATTGCCTATATATATTTACCAATCCCTTTGCACGAGCAGGATGTGACACAATGTGGCGTAATGTGAGATACAAACAGCCTCGTCCAGGATTTGAACTCGGATCGACGAGTCCGTTTCCAAAAATGTTAACCATTACACCACGCACCCCCATAATAATTTTTGTATAAGACGCACTATTATTATTTTTTCAGCCCAAAAGTGAGGTGTGCGTATTATACACCAGAACTATATAATTAACCTTTTCCGGACATATGCCTCACCCTATTCGGAACAAGATGACCAAACGTAAGTTATATCTATAGTCCAAACTAATATATTTTATTCCGTTATAGAGAGATGTGTTCTTGTTTATAATTTGTTTTTTCCTAATCTGAGACTTTTCGCCGCAAGTTTATCATTTTTTGTGTTTTCTTGAAAAAATAATTAAATCTTATGTTTCAAAACAAATAAATTCTTATATTTTAGTCAGTACGAACCGATAAATAGTTGAACAAATACTTGAAATTTAAGTTAAATTTAGCTGCTACTATTTCTCAAAAGTTAGTGCGTATTATACTCGAGAATTTTATGGAGACGCGTAGTCTAATGGTTAGAGTCGTAGGAAATGGATTCATCAACCCGAGTTCAATTCCTGGACGAAGCTGGTGGCATTTCACATGGCGCTAATACCCTTAGGAAACGTATGAATCCAATTTTCTCTCTATGGGTAAATAGCAGGACAGACTGGACTCTTTAACCATGGCTAGGAGAAAGAAAACTCTGAATTCAAACCTGCTGAACTCCGCTTAAGAAATTGACCTAGTGTCGCATTCTGCTTGTGCGGAGGGGTTGGTAAATATATATACTCGATAATTTTCTCCAAAGTTAGGGGTGCATTTTATACACAACTAAACTTTTTTTTGTTCGTATTTTATGTGATTATTTTTTTTCAAAACAAAAGATTTTAGGGTATTGGTTTTTTTTTTGGTTTTTTTTCTTGTTTTTTTTTTTGTTTTTTTGTACTTTACTTTTCAACTTTTTATTTGTTTATTTGTATATTTTATTATTCTCCGCGCCATTAAGTTCGCTGCAAAAACATAAAATAAGGAATTCCTTTTCGACGCATTACCTCCCTTTATTTGATATTTTCCTCCACTGGAACGACGCAATAAGACTAACGAAAACAATAATTTTTTTCCCGTGTGTGTTCTTGTACACACACATGTGTATGTATGTGTCAATTGCTGTGTACATTAAGGTATATAAGGTTATGTGTGATTGCCTTTGTATACGTGTTTTTTATTTTGTATTTGTTTTGTTTTGTTTTTTTAGATAAAAATGTACATAGAGCCTAATTTGTTGTATTTGTGTCTGTGTGTGTGTGCCTGTATGTGCGTGTGTGTGTTTACGTGTGCGTGTGTGTATGTGTGCCAATGTGTGTGAATATTAAGGTATATACTTTATGTTTGATTGTGTTTATTGTTTTTTTTAGGTTTTGTTGTTGTTGTTGCTGTTGTTTTTGTTTTTTTTAAGGTAAAATGTACATCGAGCATAATTGTAGACGTGTGTGTGTGTGTGTGTGTGTGTGTGCGTGTGTGTGCGTGCGTGTGTGTTCGTGTGTGTGTATATATGCTAATGGCTAAGAACATTAAGGTATATACATTTATGTTTGATTGTGTTTGTATTTTTTTTGGGGGGGTTAAGCATAATCGTATACGTGTGTGTGTATGTGTATTTGTGTATGTGTGTGTGTGTATGTGTGTGCACGTGTGGATCTGTATATGTGGATGTGTGGATGTGTGTGTGTATGTGCGTGCATGTGTGGATGTGTATGTGTGTATGTGTGTGTATGTGTGTGTATGTGTGTGCATGTGTGGATGTGTCTGTGTGTCTGTGTGTGTCTGTGTGTGTGAATGTGGATGTGGATGTGTGTATTTGTGCATGTGTGGATGTGTATGTGTGTATTTGTGTGTGTATGTGTGTGTGTGTGTGTGTGTGTACCCACGCCCGCTCTGTCTGTACGTGTGTGTGTGTGTACGCTCCTTGTGTAACAGGAGTTTGATATTTTTAGGGCGAGCAATAACGTGTATACCAGATATTCCTCGGATGTAATTGCACCTGAGTGTGCAGGTGCTCCACACAGTCACACAGTTATGTGTACACGCCGATGTATATGAGTATGTGTGTCTGTGTATCTGTGTACTCATATTTGTGTGAGCGTATGTGTGTGTGTGTGCACGCGTACGTGTATGTGTGGTGTGCTCACATATCGCACACGCCTATTCATTTCAGAAGTACTCCCTTTAACTTTTTTCTTCTCTGATACCCGAGACGAAAATATGGTCTCTTTTTTAGGGAGGTCTTGTCACGTGGTGTTGAATAACACGACGATCTCAGATGACGCTCGCTCGCGCGCACACACACACACACATATATATATATATACTCGCGTACACACGTACATGCATTCGTGCAAACGCACACATACGAGCATACACACACATACTCACGTACACATGTACATGCATTCGTGCGAACGCACACATACGAGCATACACACATGCACATACTAACACACACGTGTACATATATTCGTGCAGACAATCATACACACATACACACACACACACATACTCACATACATGTGTACATGCATTTATGCAAACGCACACATATGTGCTCGCATACATACACACACGCATACTTACATACACGTGTACATGCATTCGTGCAAACGCAAACATACGCACACACATACTCGCATATACGTGCACATTATATATATATATATATATATATATATGTGTGTGTGTGTGTGTGTGTGTGTGTGTGTGTGTGTGTGTGTGAGGGTAAGTAAACAAACAAATGTGTTTATTTTTATATGGCTTTAAGCCGACAATTTTTGGAGGATATGTGCTTAATTGAAGTCATACCTAATTTTGAAAATTAATTAGTTAATAATTAATGAATTTTAGGCGGGCATATATGTTCAAATGTAAGGCTAAACAAATCGAGAAAATGTCAATCCTTGAATGTACGACATTTTCTCGATTCGTTTAGCCTTACATATATATATATATATATATATATATATATATATATATATATATATATATACGTTAAGTTAGCGAGGACATGGTGTCAACACCTGTTTACTGACAGTTTCTCACCTATGCGATCTTAAGACCATTTATTGAGTACGGTCTACCTACAAATACCTCATATTATCTACAATATATATATATATATATATATATATATATATCACTACGCGCTGATGCCCTCGGAAAAGGCATGAATCCGTATCTTCTCCCAGCTAAGGATAATTAGTAGAACAATCTAGGCTCTTTAGCCACGGTTAGGCAACCAGTCTAGGAGAAGGAAAACTTAATTCGAGCCAGCAGTATCTTGCTAAAAAAAAAATGACGTTGTATTACATCCTATTCATGGTGGTGGGGGGGTAATAAGTGCAATATAAATAGTGTGCAATATGAGCTTGCTAACCACTGCGCTACGGTAATGTGACTTAAGGATTATTAGAAAGTTCACGCCTTTGTTAAGAGATACTATCAATGTTTTTTAACTACTTATTAAATCGGTGGTGAAATCTTATCCGCTCTCAAAAGGTTTGGGTTGGGAGTACGGACATTTGATTCTACAGAATTGTTTTTCACAAGATCGGGAATTCGAAAAATGTCGACTAAGTAACCCATAGCAACACTCAGCAACATTCTTTGTGGCGGGAACATCATATTGTGTTTTCACTTTTGCGCTAATGCCCTCGGGAAAGACATGAATCCACCTCTTCTTCTTCCAGCTAAGGGTAAATAGTAGGACAGGCTGAGCTATTCAGCCATGGTTAGGCAACCAGGCTTGGAGAAGGAAATTCGTGTTAAAATATACACGAATTTCCTTCTCCAAGCCTTTTTAAGCAGAAAAAATATCCGTCCTGTTGGGGGAGTTTAGAAGAGAGTTAACCCCCCCCCCCAAAAAAAAAAATGGGGGTGCCCTGTGTATGACACTAATCTGTATCTGATGATGAGGATCCAGTTCAGATCTTAGGAGTGCGGATTACTCCTTCATTGTCATTGTTCACTCTGACCGGGAGTGGTCGTATATGTTACGGTCCCGTCTACGGATCATATAGATCCGTTTCAAATTATTTGTATTGAATAGGAATATTTGATACATGTAAATTATTTTTATTAAGAAAAGTTACTTGAAGCTATGATTGTTTACTAAGTTACTCGAAACTAAATATGTACAAACAATTGATTATTATTAAATAGAAATGATTACTTGAAACCACAAAATCATTAGTATTAGATAGAAATACTTGAAACCATACAACTATGTACAAACAAATGATTATTATTGAATAGAATTTAATTGAAACCATTAATGTGGGCAGAGAAATGACGGTTATTAAACAAAAATTAATTGAACCCATATAATTATTAGTATTACTAGCAAATATATGCACCCTCCGGGTGCAAGTATTTAAGTGTTAATGTAATAAAATATTATATTAAATTAGAAAGACTAATGATACTAAATAAGAATGCAGATAAAAAGATTTGAAACAGAGGGGGATATAATCGAAAAATAGAACAACTGAAACTTACTCTTCCTTCACTCTCGTCTTTCATTGTTATTTTTTCTAATTTAAGTATTTAGTTATAAGAGGAAGTAAAGAATAAAATGACTGTTATTTTTTCTTGTTAATGGATTTCATTTAAGATTCATTGAAGAGATTTTTGATTATATTCATTAAAATAAAACCAAACAGTTAGAAATCAATAACACTGAGCACATGTTTATCAAATTCGATTTTTTAATATCAATATGCAAATTAGCCTTCCCGTTCACACTGTAAACCGCTATTTTGTTGTATATATAAATATAATTGCATGTTGTTAGTATGTAGATATGGCTAACAGTATTAATAATGTAAAACAATTTTATTAATAATTGAGGTTTAAATAAAAATAAAACCATTGAGAATGTGATGTCAATAACTAAGGGAATTGTGACTTGAGTAGTAATATAGTTTCGGTTACAGACAGAAAAACACACAGTCTCCATTATAATAAGAAGATATAGAAATACTTAAAACCACGCACTTGTGAGCAAATTAATTGTGTCCAGTCAGCGGGACATAGAATACACTGACTGTATCTTATGCAGAAGGGTAAAAACCCCTCACCCCAAAAGGTGTCCTGTGTATGACACTAAACTGTATCTGCTGATAAGACTCCAATTCTGGAGATCTCGGAAGTGGGAAGAACTCTTCAGTTCTCTCAGAAATTTTCTTCTCAAATATATTATGACAAAAAGACATCTTATTATAGTGAAGATTATGTAACTGTCTGTCTGTAACTTAAACTACGTCACCACTGACATCACGATTTCTTTACTTATTTAAGAACGATTATAAAATAGTCATAATTTAATCTAAATTAGCATCTTATGTATTAACGATATCTCTATTAAAGTCTAGATTTGCCGCAAAACTGCCAATAATATTAATGCATTTAAAATCCTGAAATATGTGTTATTTATCTCTAAGAAATAAAGTTTTTCTTAGTATATGGTGAGAATAGATTGCAAAATGATTTTAACAAAACTGGGTTTGATAAATGATTATTTGTTGTTATTGATTTTTGATATTTTATTATCAAACATATTAAAAGCAATCCTATATATAATTATATATAGGATTGCTTTTAATACGTTAATAGTACGAATACAAAAATATTACAATTATTTTAATGTTATTTTAATTAATTTCTAAGCAAAATTATAATTTTACATAGAAATTAATTAAAATAACATAAATTGTAATAAAAGCAATTGGTAATTTGCTTGAAGCATTGTTAAGTATGTAATAATATATTAATATTTTGAAGGCCAGTACAATGCGTATGAAAAATAAAAACAAAAAGATGTTATTTTTGTCTTATCGATTTCGAAGCATGAGCTTCATCATCAGAGTTTATTTTCAGAAATGACGTGCTTATGTTTTTATTTGTGTGGTTATAATTTCTC
>CM042163.1:2773867-2781367 GCA_023376005.1 Doryteuthis pealeii
AATAATAATTTTATACAATGTATATACAAAACAGAAACTCATTAGGACCTGAAAGTTTCATGAGGATAATTTTTTCTTCAAGTATGAAAAATATTATAGAAGTCGTTTTAAAAAATTTTGAAATTCCTGCACACTGGAAAAACTGATCAAGATTCTTTATACTAAAAAAAGAGAGGACTGAATGCAGTGTTCGAGGAGTTGTTTATTTACGAAAGCTTAAACTAAGTCCAATCCTTGGAAAGGAGGACCACCAGGAGTTAAGGAAATTGAATTCAAATCAGTCGAATAGCATGGGTTATTAATCCGCCGAGTAGCTACCCAGTGAGGCGACCGACTATGTATTAGAGGTTTATTGCAGCACACTTGACTGAGGTCACGCTGACATCAGATTGGAAAGCCTCACATGGCAGTCATTTCAGGTCCTATGCAAAACAAGTCGCGGTAGTGGGCAGCACAGGGTTAGGGTTAGGGTTACCATATATATATAATACTATATATTATATATTACGTATTATAATAAATATTGTGTGTGTGTGTGTCGATGTTTTTTGATTCACGAGTTGTGTTTGTCTTCATTGTTCATCCTAGACTAGTGCCTAACGGCGAAAAGATATAAGAGTATTAGGAGGAGTATAAGAGAGATTAGAGAAGGTGGGTGAAATCGTAATGGAATTATAGTATAGTAGTTGGAAAAGAGGGATACTGATAGGTATATATTAATATATTATATTAAACTGATATATGAGAGGTAAACAAACAACAATGTGTTTGAATGAATGGCTCGTTTTTAGCCGACAAATTTTGGGAGAGAATTGTGTTAATTTTGAAGAAATAATTAATTAATTAGAATTATGGCAGGCAAATGGTAAGGCCTAAACAAAGTCGATGAAAATCAATCTCTGTGTGTGATCATTTCAACCTATTAGGCCTCATGCAGCAGTAGACTATAGATAGGAAGAACTGGCTTTGTGTGTGTAATTCGAATCACCTGATGGCAAGCTAACAGGCGGGGACTCTAACATTACAACGCAGCTGTTTGTTTTTCCAAAAAGATTTTTCGTTTTGTTTAGAGTAGGTTTATTTCCATTTGTATGTGACTTTGCTAGCAACGACAAGGTATGAGCAAGGTAAACAAACATAAGAATGTGTTGATAAAATGATATATATCATATATCTGACTATAATTATGATATATAGTAGTAATATATATAATAGTATATATAAAGTACGTTTCGATCCAGGATGGGGTGGCCCTAAAAGTCAGGTTATCAAGGCGGTACAGATAAAGCGAGGGAGGATCTATTGCCCTTTTCACTGTTGCACTAAGGGACCAATATGATTGTTTTGGCGTTTTGAGATGCGAGCAACGCATTCAGCTCCTCACTTACCGCACAGTCCATATATATAATTATATATATATATATAGTATTATATTATTAGTAAGAGAGAGAGAGAGAGAGAGAGAGAGAGAGGGGTGAGTAGTAGAGAGAGAGAATAAAAGAGCTAAGATGAGATAATTTATGGAGGATAGATGGATCGATAGAATTATATATGGATAAGGGGGGGGGGGGAAAGACTAGATAGAATAGATAGAATTATAGCATAGTTTAAAGAGAGAGAGAGAGAGAGAGAGAGAAGAGAGAGGAGAGAGAAGAGAGAGAGAGAGGAGGAGAGAGAATTATAGAGATAGATGGATCGATATGAGAATTATATGGTAGGATGGATAGGAATTGAATACAGGAATTATAGATGCGTTTGAAGGAAGGATGGAGGAGAGAGAGAGAGAGAGGAGAGAAGAGAGAGAGAGAGAAGAGAAGAGAGAGCGGAGAGGATGAGAGAGGAGAGAGAAGAGCGAGGGGCACAGATATTTAGATACTATAGTAAAGAAAAGATGAAGAGGGTGGTTTTTGGTACTTTATGGTAACGAAGACTACTCGTTATACCATTATCTCGGACGTGTGTGGCACTTGTAAGAGGGAGAAATACTTTATGTGATATTTTCTACCGCCCTTACACACCATTTTAGCGTATTAACATTGATATGATGTGTGTTTTTTTTTCTTCGACACGAAGAAGAAGAAAAGACGTGAAAGAGATAATTGTGTTTGTATGACTGAAATGACCAGAATATTAGTCGGATGTTTACCCAGCCAACGCCTCGCTCGTCACGTGGGTGGTACTTTCTTGGCGCGGGGTCCTGAACGTTTGTTTGGAGACCGATAGCATTTCGAAATACAATCGTTTCGGTTGTGTCAAATTCTATAATGGAGCAATGATTGCAATGTGGAACTGCTTGTTTCCGTTCAACAACATCCCCACATGGGCCTCTACGGACCTTGAATGACATGGCATGGAAGAGTCTTCTTTTTTTGTTTTGGTTTTTGTTTTTTGTTTTACGGGCATATTCACATCAGTGGGGTATTTAATGCCGATAAAGTTTGAAATAAATCATATTCTTATGGAGTAATCATTTTTTTAATAATACATTTTTCTATAATTTAACCCATAGATGGACCCTTAACAGGTACTAACCGAGTCCGGGATCAGAGGTGGACCACGGGAAGTCAATAGGTGATGAAGGGGATGCTCTCACCACATATCACCCAACCATCCCGGAGACTGGAACCTCACCAATCACGATACGAGTTTAACGTCATTGCCCTAGGAGCATGTAGACCCCGCAAGCCACCGCCTTCTACGCACCCATATGAAATTAAAAGGGATTGGGGCTTGCGAATAAGGGACAATAAGGGTGTTGGGGCAATCATATAGCGTGCTAGGGACCTTTGACGTGACCAGTCCAGATTGATCGACGAGGGGGCTCCTTCGACCGCCGTCTAGCCGCAAGATAGGCCAAAGGTGGAGTTTCCGCAATGTCATGAAACTGCTCATCCACGCTGGGTCTATCTTAGAGCATAGCCGACGGGTCCCCAGCCCCATCGGCACAACAAAAGGTGGAACTCCATTGGGGGAGTCTTGACCGCTCGCCGCAAGAGGTCGCAGTCGTGCAGAATTCTAACCGCCGCACGACCGACAGGGCGGGGGAAGAAGTCTTCCAATCTCTTGTCCACCGTAGTGGCCCGGGGGTACAGTTCATAAGCTTGATACCCGCCGAAGTTTTCTATAAACGGTTGGCAAACAAGATGAGTGGAATTCCTCTTATTAATTTTTCAAATATAAAAAAAAGGGAAATAAAACTCAGTCGGCTTAGATACGTACCAGAGTTAGGTTCCGCAGGTTTTGAATACTGGCCCTTGTCAACTTGCGAGCGCCAAGAGTAGCAACAGGGATATGTCAGTAAAGTGGTGATAAGCCGTTACAGAACAAGAGTGGTACAAAACGAACGTTCCAAAAGTTCGGAGCGGAATTTTTTTTTTTTAAATTTTTGAAAAAATGCATATGACTGAAGAGACTTGATAAGTTGAAACACGTATCTGTGGACACTGTTAATATATACATATATATATATATTAATTATATATATATATATATATATATTGTATATATAATAATATATATAAACCATTCTGCCACGAGTAGGATGCGACACAAGGTTTTTCTTAGCGAAATTTAACAGGTCTGAGTTCAGAGTTTTCCTTTTCATAGACTGGTTACCTAACCAGGTTAAAGAGCCAATATGTCCTATATTATACCCACTGCTGGAAGGGAGAGTTGTTGATACATACTTAACCCCAGGGTAACAGCCTCATCCAGGATTTGAACTCGTGTCGACGAGTCCATTTCCTATGACTCTAACCATACACCACGGGCACCTAGATTCGTGGTATACCTTGAATTTTGAAAGAATCTGATTTTTAGGGGAAATAGATTGATTGATTTTTAAAACGGTTGTGAAACTAAGGGTTATTGTTATGCCTAGAGGTTAGGGATCTGTTTTTATCGTACATTTGTATATATTTTTTGCGTTAGTTGCTTTTTAAGAGTTTTTTTCTTTGTTTTTTTGCCCACGATCTATAAAATATTATTTCTAAAAATAGATCTATTTGTTTCTCATAGATGAGACGCTTACAGGTAATAATTTTTAAGTCAGAGAAACTGTTAACATTTATGAATAAATAAGATTCTAAAAACATGTTTAAGTTTTGAATGTAATAAAAGATTATTTAAATCAGGAAAAAACTATCGAAACTAAATAACGAATATACAAATATAAAATTTATTTGAGGAGGAAAAGAGGGAGAAAGAAAAAGAAAGAAAAGGGAAGGCGAAACAAAAGCTAAGTATGTATCTTTCTAATTGACTGTTTTTTATTTATTTTTCATTTTTTAATTGAATTTTGACATGGCAATATGGCAACATACTTGCAAAAACATTTGACCGGATGACAGTCCGATATTAAGAATATTTTGTTATCCACAACTTAAAAAAAGAGAGATAGAAATTACAGTTATTCGCCATTCATAAAGGAGGAGAAGAAGAAAGGAGGGGAAAAAAGGAGAGGAAAAGAAAATAGAAGAGAATTATAACCACACAAATAAAAACATAAGCACGTCATTTCTGAAAATAACTCTGATGATGAAGCTCATGCTTCGAAATCGATAAGACAAAATAACATCTTTTTTGTTTTATTTCATACGCATTGTACTGGCCTTCATAATATTATAATTATTACATACTTAACAATGCTTCAAGTCAAATTACCATTGCTTTTAATTACAATTTATGTTATTTTAATTAATTTCTATGTAAAATTATAATTTTGCTTAGAAATTAATTTAAAATAACATTAAAATAATTGTAATATTTTTGTATTCGTACTATTACGTATAAAAGCAATCCTATATATAATTATTATATAGGATTTGCTTTTAATATGTTTGATAATAAAATATCAAATCAATAACAACAAATATACATTTATCAAACAGTTTTGTTAAAATCATTTTTGCAATCTATTCTCACCAATATAACTAAAGAAAAACTTTATTTCTAGAGATAAAATAACACATATTTCAGGATTTTTAAATGCATTATTATTATTGGCAGTTTTGCGGCCAAATCTAGACTTAATAGAGATTCGTTTAATAATAAGATGCTAATTTAGATTAATTATGACTATTTTTATAATCGTTCTTAAATAAGTAAAGAAATCGTGATGTAGTGTACGTAGTTTAAAGTTACAGACAGACAGTACATAATCTTCACTATAATAAGATGTCTTTTGTCAATAATATTGAGAAGAAATTTCTGAGAGAACTGAAGAGTTCTTCCACTTCCGAGATCTCCAGAATTGGAGTCTTATCAGCAGATCAGTTTAGTGTCATACACAGGACACCTTTTGGGTGAGGGGTTTTTACCCTTCTGCATAAGATACAGTCAGTGTATTTCTATGTCCCGGCTGACGGACACAATTAATTTGCTCACAAGTGCGTGTTTTTTAAGTATTTCTATATCTTCTTATTTAATGGAGACTGTGTGTTTTTTCTGTCTGTAACGAAACTATATTACTACTCAAGTCACAATTTCGCCTTAGTTATTGACATCCATTTCAATGGTTTTATTTTTATTTAAACCTCAAATTATTAATAAAATTGTTTACATTATTAATACTTGTTACCATATCTACATAACTAACAACATGCAATTAATATTTATATATACAAAAAATAGCGGTTTTAGCAGTGTAACGGGAAGGCCTATTTGCATATTGATATTAAAAAATCGAAATTTGATAAACATGTGCTCAGTGTTATTGATTTCTAATGTTTGGTTTTAATTTTAATGAATATAATCAAAATCTCTTCAATGAATCTTAATAAAATCCTTAACAGAAATAACAGTCATTTATCTTTACTTCCTCTTATAACTAAATACTTAAATTAGAAAAAATAACAATGAAAGACGAGAGTGAAGGAAGAGTAGTTCAGTTGTTCTATTTTTGGATTATATCCGCCTCTGTTTAAATCTTTTTATCTGCATTCTATTTAGTATCATTGTCTTTCTATTTAATATAATATTTATTACATTAACACTTAAATACTTGCACCCGGAGGGTGCATATATTTGCTAAGTAATACTAATAATTATATGGGTTCAATTAATTTTTGTTTAATTAACGTCATTTCTCTGCCACAATTAATGGTTCAATTAAATTCTATTCAATAATAATCATTTGTTTGTACATAGTTGTAATGGTTTCAAGTATTTTCATGCTAATACTATGATTTTGTGGTTTCAAGTAATGCATTTCCTATTTAATAATAATCATTGTATGTACATATTTTAGTTTGCGAAGTAACTTAGTAAACAATCATAGCTTCAAGTAATTTTCTTAATAAAAAAAAAAAAAAAATAATTTTTTATTACATGTATCAATATTCATATTCAATACAAATAAATTTTGAAACGGATCTATATGATCCGTAGACGGGACCAGTAACATATACGAACCACTCCCGGTCAGAGTGAACAATGACAATGAAGGAGTAATCCGCACTCCTAAGATCTGAACTGGATCTCATCATAGATACAGATTAAGTGTCATACCAGGGCACCCATTTTTTTTTTTGGGGGGGGTTAACTCTCTTCTAAACTCCCCAACAGGACGGATATTTTTCTGCTTAAAAGGCTTGGAGAGGAAATTCCGTGTATATTTAACACGAATTTCCTTCTCCAAGCCTGGTTGCCTAAACCATGGCTGAATAGCTCAGCCTGTCCTACTATTACCCTTAGGCGGAAGAAGAAGAGGTGGATTCATGTCTTTCCCGAGGGCATTAGCGCAAGTGAAAACACAATATGATGTTCCGCCACAAGAATGTTGCTGAGTGTTGCTATGGGTTACTTAGTCGACATTTTTCGAATTCCCGATCTTGTGAAAAACAATTCTGTAGAATCAAATGTCCGTACTCCCAACCCAAACCTTTTGAGAGCGGATAAGATTGTCACACCGATTTAATAGTAGTTAAAAACATTGATAGTATCTCTTAACAAAGGCGTGAACTTTCTAAATAATCCTTAAGTCAGCATTACCCGTAGCGCAGTGGTACAAGCTCATTTTGCACACTATTTATATTGCACTTATTACCCCCACCACCATGAATAGGATGTAATACAGCGTCATTTTTTTTTTTAGCAAGATTACTGCTGCTGAATTAAGTTTCCTTCTCCTAGACTGGTTGCCTAACCGTGTCTAAAGAGCCTAGATTGTTCTACTAATTATCCTTAGCTGGGAAGAAGATACGGATTCATGGCCTTTTCGCGAGGGCATCAGCGCGTAGTGATATATATATATATATATTATATATATAATTGTAGATAATATGAAGGTATTTGTAGGTGACCGTACTCAATAAATGGCTTAAGATCGCATAGGTTGAGAAACTGTCAGTAAAACAGGTTTTGACACCATGTCCTCGCTAACTTAACGTATATATATATATATATATATATATATTATATATTATATTTTATATATGTAAGGCTTAAACGGATCGGAAAATTGTCGTCATAAGGATTGACATTTTTCTGCGATTTGTTTTA
>CM042163.1:2786367-2791367 GCA_023376005.1 Doryteuthis pealeii
CATCTGAGGTGGAACGCCACACCTACCATCAGCTCCTTACCTTTACCGCACAGATCCCTGTGCTACTCATAACGCTGAGTTGGCGAGGACGGGTATCGAACTAGGTACCTTGTTGTTTCTAGCCGAACGCTCTACCGACTGAGCTAAGGACAATCAGGAATATTTCTTGTATGGTTGTTGAATCTCAACTAGTTTCGACCTTCGGTCATCTTCAGGAGAAAATTCTTATTTTGAAGAAATTGTTGATAGATTATTAGAAAGGGAGCATTATTAGAAGAATTATAAAAAGTTAAAGTGTTTTTGTAGGTTTAAACATGCTGTTAAAATCCGGGTAGGCGAGTGTGTTGAATAGTAGCATGTTCATTCGTTCCGTGGAAACATATATATATGATATATATATAACTATTAATATATGATAAGTTTTTAGATGATGGTAAGGTTGGTAAACACGGTATGTTTGGAATGGCTTTTTTGCCGACAATTTTTGGGAGAGTATGTGCTTAATTGGAGTCGTACCTAATTTTTGAAAAATTTAAATTAATTAATAATGAATTAGCGGGAAATGCCTATTTCAAATGTATGGCTAAACAAAATCGAGAGATTGATTTTTTCTCGATTGTTTAGCCATACATTAAAATAGGCATTCCCGCCTAATTCATTATTAATTAATTAATTTTCAAAATTAGGTACGACTCCAATTAAGCACATATTCTCCAAATATATATATATATAATATATATATATATAGATATATATAGATATATATACGTATATATATTATATATATATATATATATATAGAGAGAGAGAGAGAGAGAGATTGAAGAGAGAGAGGGAGAGAGAAGAGGAAGTTGGTGAGGAGGAGGACGTACTACCCTCCCCCAAAAAAAGGAATAGAAAAAAGTAGGTTTAGTCTGATTTGGTTTATTTAACTACATATCAACCCCTATGGTTATCTTAAAGCCAAATTTATTCATTTGTAAATGTTTGTAGCTCAGTCGGTAGAGCGCTCAGCTATGAATCACAGGTTCCTGGTTCGATACCGGTCCTCGCCAACTCAGCGTATAAGTAGCATCAGGGATCTGCGCGGTAAAGTGTGGAGCTGATGGTAGGTGTGACGCTCCACCTCAGAGGCTAAAATAATCTCCTTGGTCTAGCGCTAGTGAAGACGGAATAGGACTCCCATCGCTGTCTAGCAGATACCGATATTAGGTTCGCCTGGACGCTTTAGTTTTTTTTATAACCATCTAAAACTTTTACGTTGCTATCGATTGTGTATAAAAAATCATTTGTTTGCACAGTTATAAAGTTTCAAGTATTCTTATCCAATACTGATAATTTTCAACTATTATCAATTTAATCAATTGATTGTACCCTAACATAAGCACTACCACTCCGGTTCAGAGTGGACCTGGGAGTAATGGAAATAAAGGGGTATATTTTACACTTCCGAAAAGCTCCACCATCAGATGTAATTTAGTGTTGCATCCAGAACATTTCTGAAGAGAGAGAGAGAGAGAGAGAGAGAGAGAGAGAGAGAGAGGAGAGTGTGTGTGTTGTGTGTGTTTTTGCGGGTTTGTGTGTGTGTGTGTGTTGAGAGAGAGAGAGAGAGAGAGAGAGAGAGAGAGAGTGTGTTGTGTGTGTGAGTGAGAGAGAGAGAGAGTGTGTGTTTGTGTGTGTGTGTTGTTGAGAGAGAGAGGAGTGTGTGTGTTTGCGTGTGTGTGTTTGCGTGGAGAGAGAGAGGGAGAGAGAGAGGAGGAGAGAGAGGGAGAGAAGAGGGAGAGAGGAGGAGGAGGAGGAGGAGAGGAGAGAGAGAGAGAGAGAGAGAGAGAGAGAGAGAGTAACAGACGAAAGACGGAAATAACAGACGCAACACACATACGCAATACACACACATACACAGAGTACATGCGCACGACACACACGCTAAACACTCTCACACATAGAGACAACTCCAACAACACGTACGCACATATATACAACAAACACACACACACACACACACACACACACACATTATATATATATATATATATATATTATATATATATAAATGGACTCTCCCGTCGATTTTCCGACGTGTGAGGGTCCACACACACAATGAACACCACACACAGTGATTTGTTTATAGTGGTGAAGGCTTGTGTTGACCATCCACACTTTTTGGCACAGTCGATAAGAAAGAATTGGTGCATCAAGGGTTTGCCACAAACCCAATCAACGACCGACCTCAGGAATTTTGAATTCAGGAGTTACCCCTCTCCTAGACTGGTTACCTACCCAAGGCCTTGAAGAGCCAGTCTGCCCTACTATCTATTAACCATTAGCTGGAGGAGAAATATTGGGATTCAACCTTTCCCCAAGAGTATTAGCGCTATGTGAAATGCCAAACATGCTTCGTCTAGGAATTGAAAAACTAGAATCACGAGCTCATCTTTCCACAGACTTCTAACCATCTAGCCCTACCGCGCCTCCCATAGATTATACTATATCATATATAAAAGATACAAAAATAAGAATTCTGGGCTACTGACGTGCATTGACAAAACTAAGAATAAAAAATTCCATAAGTCCAACAAATTCTACTTAACTGATATTGAAATTCCTTCTACACATGTCCATTTCCCTCAGACCAAATTCGGTGGCCCGCCCCTCAAGACAAATGCCCCCCAGCGGGGATAGAAAGATCGGTCCTGTTGACAAAATAAAACAAGTTTCAAATTTTCATTCTATACTCTTCCCCACTCCGCCCCTTTTATCCTCCACACAATCATGAAATACCATAGTACGTATGGATTCTTGTTTCTTACGACATGACCATAGCTCTGATTTTTAGCATTACTTTTACGCTACGCAGTTCTCTTGTACGTACCAAATGTCAATGCATGTGAGATACAAATGTGTATTTTGATATATTCACATGTTGTGTTATCTGGCGTCTTTATTGTCCGTTTGATAGTTCTATCTATGTATTTTATGGTAAGTGTCTTCTGAACCACAACAATAATGCTACACTTACTATCCATGTCACACGACAGCGAGCGAGCAATATGTATTGGTGGTACTAATCTTGTATATTTATACTTATGTATTAGTCTGTTTGACTATCTGTTGGATCGTGTATGTATCTGCGAGATACTATGACACCTCTTCCTGGTGCTAAGTATTTTAAGGTTTTTAATGTAAGTAAAATATTGTATTAAATAGATAAGGCTAATGAAACTATTAATAAGTAATACAGATAAATAAGTATTTGGAAACAGAGGGAGTATATATTAATATAATATGATTGGAACTAGGATGGATTTGATAATAATTAAATTAATTGGTGAGAGCATAGAATATTACTCTTCCATCACTCTCGTCTTTCATGTTATTTTCTTTCTAATTTAAAGTATTTAGTTAAAAAGGGAAGTAAAGAATGAAGAGATGCGAGTTTGTGTTATCTTGATAATGTGGATCATAGAGTATATTATATCTTATAATTCATTAAATACACTCCAGGTCTGAATTTACTTAAGCACATATTTATTACTTGTTTTATATTATATGCAAATTAGCCTCCCGTTCGCGACTATCCAGAGTATTTAGTATATAGTGAGATAAGTGTCATTTATTTATATGGTCATTGCTAACATTTATGGATGTAATATATACTTTTATTATAATTCGGTACATAAACAAATATAGTATCCACTGGAGAATGCTGGTGTAAATCAGAAGGTCAATTGTGGATATGTGATATAGTAGATTAGTTCGGTTACAGACAGAAAAACACGATTCAATCTCCTCTGCTGGGGTCTGGACTTTTGGGTTGGATGCAGGTGTTTGGGTTCGGTAATAAGGATATGTGTGTCGTATATTGTACATATGCTTTCTTTGGTGATTATATCTGGGTTGAGTCTGGTTCTAGTGTTTGCTACTTTCATCACTAGCGTCATTACTACTATTGTTATGTATAATATATATGTCTATTAACCACAAATCCACAATAAACTCAAAATCACCCCTAGCACGATCACTTCACATTTACCACCCCACCACCAGCAACCTTACACACTTCAAATGTATTTTAACTAGACCAATGCATTTCGAACAACATCCAATTTTCGAAAAACAAGTGGAAACCAAATGGATTTAAAACTACGAATATCGTGAGGGGACTAACCGCCGATATCGAATACTCCGTAATTACAAATATCTTTACAGGACGCTGCCGCTTTCAATTTACAACCAAAGAGAAAGGATGCGTTCCAACAGAGAGCGGAATTCTAACTGAAGAAAGGAATCTAAAAACCCGATCCTGAAAATCATGATAATAAATTTAAAATAAGGAATCCAATACTCCTATAATTATATCGCGTCTTCATATTATTAATGCTGCGATAAGTAGAGCGCCAACCTTTCAACAATAAAAGAATATCATTAGGTAAATATATACCAAGAAAAGCATACGGAGACCCCTAAAAACTACAACATTAAATGTCTAAAATATATATTATTTTGGGGGTTTAGTGTGAAGCATTGGGGTATGAAATTATATAAGAAATTCAGTTGTGGATGTTGTTGAGGAAGATATAAGGTCCTTAAACTGTATTTAATGTCGGAAGTTGTCCAGTGTTCAAGTTCTCCGAAATATTAGAATGAAATAAAACGAAACTTAACATCCAACAAACTGAGTCTTCTTATATTATTTCATAACCCCATGCTTCACACTAAACCCCAAATAATATATATATATAGACATTTATGTTGTAGTTTAGGGGTCTCCGTATGCTTTTCTTGGTATTATATTTATATGTATTTTTTGTTGAAGTTGGGCTTATTATGAAGCATTTAAAAATAAATGGAAGGAACTCGATTAGGAGTACCTGGGATTCACTTATTTTTTATTTATATATCATGAATTTCAGGATCGTTAGATTCTTTCTTCAGTTGAATGTCGCTCCTGTTTGAACGCATCCTTTTTTCTTTGTTGTAATTGAAAGCGGCAGCGTCTG
>CM042163.1:2793867-2796367 GCA_023376005.1 Doryteuthis pealeii
TGATGGTGAGCTTTTCGGAAGTGTAATATACCCCTTTATTTCCATTACTCCCAGGTCCACTCTGAACCGGAGTGGTAGTGCTTGTTAGGGTACAATCAATTGATTAAATTGATATAGTTGAAAATTATCAGTATTGGATAAGAATACTTGAAACTTTATAACTGTGCAAACAAATGATTTTTTTATACACAAATCGATAGCAACGTAAAAGTTTTAGATGGTTATAAAAAAAAACTAAAGTCGTCCAGGCGACCTAATATCGGTATCTGCTAGACAGCGAGGGAGTCTATTCCGTCTTCACTAGCGCTAGACCAAGGAGATTATTTTAGCCTCTGAGGTGGAGCGTCACACCTACCATCAGCTCCACACTTTACCGCGCAGATCCCTGTGCTACTTATACGCTGAGTTTGGCGAGGACCGGTATCGAACCAGGAACCCTGTGATTCATAGCTGAGCGCTCTACCGACTGAGCTACAAACATTTACAAATGAATAAATTTGGCTTTAGATAACCATAAGGGGTTGATATGTAGTTAAATAAACCAAATCAGACTAAACCTACTTTTTTCTATTTCCTTTTTGGGGGGAGGGGGTAGTCAACCTCCTCCTCACCAACTTCTCTCTCTCTCTCTCTCTCTTCTCTCAATCTCTCTCTCTCTCTCTCTCTATATATATATATATATATATATATATATTATATATATTATATATATTTATATTATATATATATATATATATATATATTGGGAGAATATGTGCTTAATTGGAGTCGTACCTAATTTGAAAATTTAATTAATTAATAATGAATTAGGCGGGAATGCCTATTTTAAATGTATGGCTAAAACAATCGAGAAAAATCAAATCTCTCGATTGTTTTAGCCATACATTTGAAATAGGCATTCCCGCCTAATTCATTATTAATTAATTAATTTCAAAATTAGGTACGACTCCAATTAAGCACATATTCTCCCAAAAATTGTCGGCAAAAAAGCCATTCCAAACATACCGTGTTTACAACTTATCATATATATATATGTATATATATATATATATATATATGTTCACGGAACGAATGAACATGCTACTATTAAACACACTCGCCTACCCGGATTTTAACAGCATGTTAAACCTACAAAAACACTTTAACTTTTATAATTCTTCTATAATGCTCCCTTTCTAATAATCTATCAACAATTTCTTCAAATAAGAAATTTTCTCCTGAAGATGACCGAAGGTCGAAACTAGTTGAGAATAAACAACATACAAGAAATATTCCTGATTGTCTTAGCTCAGTCGGTAGAGCGTTCGGCTAGAAACCACAAGGTACCTAGTTCGATACCCGTCCTCGCCAACTCAGCGTTATGAGTAGCACAGGGATCTGTGCGGTAAAGTAAGGAGCTGATGGTAGGTGTGGCGTTCCACTCAGATGCTAAATAATCTCCTTGGTCTAGCGCTAGTGAAAAGGGATAGACTCCCTCGATGCATGGCTGATACCGACATTAGGCCGCCCCGACGACTTTACGACTTTATATATATATATATATATATATATATATATATATATCACGCGTTTAAAGAAGATAGAATATTTTCTTTGTGCTCTTCAAACGTAACGTTCAAATTTCTTGTTTTCATATATCAGGGTCCAGATGGTAGAGGAGGTGTCTTTTACCCGAGCGCATTCAACCATGTCCATGGTCGTCCTCGGGAATTATTGGTTGTAGTTTCAAGAATAAATATTCTGCGGTCTTAAATAAAAACCTGCTTAAATAATAACTTACTGTCAAAACACACAATATATATATATATATATATATATATATTATTATATTATATAGATAGATAGATAGATATGTGTGTGTGTGTATATATATATATATATATATATATATATATGTATATATATATATATATATATATATAATATATATATATATATATGAAAGTAAGTAAACAATGTGTTTATTTTTATGGCCTTTTAGCCGACAATTGTTAGAGGATATGTGCTTAATTGAAGCCATACCTAATTTTGAAAATTAATTAGTTAATAATTAATGAATTTAGGCGGGCATATGTATTCAAATGTAAGGCTAACAAATCGAGATTTTCTCGATTTGTTTAGCCTTACATTTTGAACATCTCGATTTGTTTAGCCTTACATTTGAACATCTCGATTTGTTTAGCCTTACATTTGAACATATATGCCCGCCTAAATTCATTAATTATTAACTAATTAATTTTTCAAAATTAGATATGACTTCAATTAAGCACATATCTCTCCAAATATAATATATATATATATATATATATATATATATATAATATATATATATATATAATTTTTAACCTTTCGTTTTTAACCATTATTACGCCCCATAATCTACCTTTCATTAAATAGTAATTGAAAAATAATCCCCACAAATTAATTCAAATTTTTAATCCAATAAACAAAAACGGTCCACGATGAATCTTTGAAAATATAAACACGCGTTCGTCTATAA
>CM042163.1:2803867-2823867 GCA_023376005.1 Doryteuthis pealeii
GTGTGTGCATGTGTGTGTGTGTGCGTGCGTATGTGTGTGTATGTGTGTGTGTGTGTGTGTGTGTGTGTGTGTGTTTGTGTGTGTGTGTGTAAATGAAGCTTTGTGACTATTTGGATGTGCACCCTCACACACACACATAGATAACACGAAAATGTTTTGTAGTCTGTTCATCCAAAAATGTTTTATAATTTCTCAGTGAATATCAATTATCTATCATGTGACCTGTGAAAAGGCAAGTGCTTCCCGCCAAATTAACTTGCCGGAGATTTCTTTTCGAGCCCCATTAATGAAATATGAACCGTTTTATCAATTAGATAAATTAGGAAAATGAATCAAAATATTTGTATATTCGTGAGAAGATTAGCATAGACGGAATTTGTAAATGGTCGGATTTCCAGTCTTCCGGTATGGAAAGAGATTACGAGAGTTTGAACGGATGAAACAAAACATTTATAAGTTTTTAAAAAAATTTCTTTCTTTTTTTTCTTTTTTTTTGTTGTTGTCAGTCTGAGTTAATTTCCTGATTTATTTTTTTTTTCTAATTCAATTGACTTTTAAAAAGAATAAAGGGCCGGTTTAGCTCAGTCGGTAGAGTGTTCGACTAAGAACCTCAAGGTCACTGTTTCGAAACTGGCACTCGCCAACTCAGCGTATGAGTAGCACAGGGATCTGTGCGGTAAAGTAGGGAGCTGATGGTAAGTGTGGTGCTCCACCTCAGATGCCGAGACAATCTCCTTGGTCTAGCGCTAGGGAAAAGAGGATAGATTCCCTCGCTGTTTGGCTGATACCGACTTTAGGCAACCCGACTACTTTGCTTTACTTTACAAATCCATATTAAATCCACAAATCAAAAATATTCCATTCGAATGATAAATTATTACGTTAAACCTATTTGAAACAAAGGGATTAAAACTGAAGAATAGTACAGCTTAAGCGCTAGCTATTCCCATGACTCCTGGCTTTCATTGCTAATTTTTCCTCGTTTAACTATCTAACTGAATTTAGACAGTAAAGAATAAAACTACAGTTATATTTTGTTTATGGATTTCTTTTGATAAAATAAAATTAGCCTTTATGTATAATGGTACTTTAACTAGCAGTACCTGTGGATATACCACAGTATGATGATTTGATTATTACAACGTGCTATATGTTTACTTAAGAGCTATTGCTAAATAGTTCAATATGTAAAAAGTATAATAATCTTGATTTAACTCTCTCTCTCTCTCTCTCTCTCTCTCTCTCTCTCTCTCTCTCTCTCTCTCTCTCTCCTCTCTGTGTGTGTGTGTGTGTGTGTTTAACTGACATTTTCCCCCAAATCTATTTCATGTATACGTTTAATGATTATCCATGACTCTATTATTAATATATATACAACCGATCCAAAAGTGCTGTAGTTTGGATGGTCTCGATTCTTCCAATTCCAATTCACTCAAATTCTTTTTCGGGTCTTTTGGGGACCGTTCCAATGGCACCAATTGTAATTGGCACGACCTTCACCTTCATGTTCCACAGTATTCTCAGTTCTCTGACAAGGTCCAAGTATTTGTTTATCTTTTCGCTTTCTTTCGTTTTCACTCGGTGGTCGACCGGAACGGAAAAATCCACAAGATGACAGATTTTCTTCTTGTCCATCAACCGGGATTAGGTGATCCATCTGTGCCTCGAAGTCCCAGAGAATTGTATGCATCTCATTCTCCAGGACAGGTTCAGGTTTGTACATATACCATTTAGTTGAATGGTGAAAATTGAATTTCTTGCACAATTCCAAGTGGATTACCTTTCCCACAGAGTCGTGCCTAGACTTGTATTTTCTTTGTGCTAATTTGCTGCATTCACTTATTATATGATTAACTGTTTCGTCTCTGTCTCCACACATTCTGCATTTGCTATTCTGCTGCGTCTTATCTATTGTTGCCTTTACATAATTTGTTCTTTTGGCATTGTCTTATGCTGCAATTATAAGCGATTCGGTTTCTCTCTTGAGGTTTTATTTTCTTATTATTATTAGCAAATGTATGCACCATCCGAGGGCAAGTATTCAAGTTTTAGTGTAATACAATCTTATATTTAATTAGAAACGCCAATGAAACTAAATAAGAACGCAGATAAAAAGATTTGAAACAGGGGGGGGGGCGGTATAATCGAAAAATAGAACAACTGAACTTCCATCACTCCCGTCTTTCATTGCTAAATTTTCTTAATTTAACTACTTAATTAAATTAGAAAGTAAAGAATAAAATGACAGTTATTTCTTCTTGTTAATGGATTTCTTTTAAGATTTATCCCCGAGATATTTTGCTCATATTCATTAAGATAAAACCAAACAATTAGAAATCAATAATACTAAGCACATATTTATTAAAATAAAGTTTTTAATATCAATATGCCAATCAGCCTTCGCGTTCATACTGTAAACCGCTATTTTGTTGTATATATACATACAATTGCATGTTATTAGTATGTTGATACGGTTAACAGTATTAGTAATGTAAGGCTATTTCATCAATAATTGAGGTTTGAATAAAAATGAAATCATGTCGAACGTGACGTAAATAACTAAGGGAATTGTGACTTTAGTAGGGATATAATTTCGGTTACAGAGACATACACACAATCTCCATTATAATAAGATTATTATTATTATTATCATCATCATCATCATCATATAATATCACTATTAACATCATTCAACTGTCTGTTATTTTTTTCTTGTTTTTTTTTTTTATTTTCCGTGGGTTTTTTTTTTTTGGGGGGGGGATCCTGTTTGTTTTTGTTTGTTTGTTTTGGGGGTTGTTGTTGTTTTTTTGGTATCCTGGAAATGCCAAGGCATTATTTAAACTGGGCCTCGAAGCCGCTGGATCTGTTCAATTCGAAAACGGAAGAAAATTAGACATCGTTTTACCAACAGTGGATTAAGCGTTTTAAGGGGTTTTTTTTAATTGTCATTTGATATACAATCCAGAAATGGACAATCATCAGTTGTCGATTATGATGATTTAAAACACAATGCATAAAAAAAATCTTGATCCCCAGCTCTCACAAAAAAATCATCGAAAGATGCCCATACATTCATCGAAAGATACATTCATCGAAAGATGCCCATACATTCATCGAAAGATAAAGATGCCCATACATTATCGATCCGAAAGATACCCATAATTAATCGAAAGATCCCCATACATTAATCGAAAGATGCCCATACATTCATCGAAAGATACCCATACATTAATCGAAAGATACCCATACATTCATCGAAAGATACCCATACATTCATCGAAAGATGCCCATACATTAATCGAACTATGCCCATACATTAATCGAAAGATACCCATACATTTATCGAAAGATGCCCATACATTTATCGAAAGATGCCCATACATTCATCGAAAGATACCCATACATTCATCGAAAGATGCCCATACATTCATCGAAAGATACCCATACATACATTTCGAAAGATGCCCATACATTAATCGAAAGATGCCCATACATTAATCGAAAGATACCCATTAATCGAAAGATACCCATACATTAATCGAAAGATGCCCATACATTAATCGAAAGATGCCATACATTCATCGAAAGATGCCCATTACATTCATCGAAAGATACCCATACATTCATCGAAAGATGCCCATACATTAATCGAAAGAAGCCCATACATTCATCGAAAGAAGCCCATACATTCATCGAAAGATACCCATACATTCATCGAAAGATACCCATACATTAATCGAAAGATGCCCATACATTTATCGAAAGATGCCCATACATTTATCGAAAGATGCCCATACATTCATCGAAAGATGCCCATACATTAATCGAAAGATACCCATACATTAATCGAAAGATGCCCATACATTAATCGAAAGATACCCATACATTAATCGAAAGATACCCATACATTTATCGAAAGATACCCATACATTAATCGAAAGATACCCATACATTCATCGAAAGATGCCCATACATTAATCGAAAGATGCCCATACATTCATCGAAAGATGCCCATACATTAATCGAAAGATGCCCATACATTCATCGAAAGATACCCATACATTAATCGAAAGATACCCATACATTAATCGAAAGATACCCATACATTAATCGAAGATGCCCATACATTAATCGAAAGATACCCATACATTAATCGAAAGATACCCATACATTTATCGAAAGATACCCATACATTAATCGAAAGATACCCATACATTCATCGAAAGATGCCCATACATTCATCGAAAGATGCCCATACATTAATCGAAAGATACCCATACATTCATCGAAAGATACCCATACATTAATCGAAAGATGCCATACATTAATCGAAAGATACCCATACATTCATCGAAAGATGCCCATACATTAATCGAAAGATACCCATACATTAATCGAAAGATGTCCATACATTATCGAAAGATACCCATACATTAATCGAAAGATACCCATACATTTATCGAAAGATACCCATACATAATCGAAAGATACCCATACATTATCGAAAATACCCATACATTAATCGAAAGATACCATACATTTATCGAAAGATACCCATACATTAATCGAAAGATACCCATACATTTATCGAAAGATACCATACATTATCGAAGATACCCATACATTCATACGAAAATACCCATACATTAATCGAAAGATGCCATATGTAGATAGGCTTCAAAACCACACAGAACTTCTTGGGAGGTAGCCATGATATCTTAATTGATTAAAAAATGAAAATATTTTTGATTCCCTCCAATATTTGTGTTCATAACGTATGATTCATCTTGGCCAACAATGTTTCCTGTTATCAGTGAATGGAGGATGTGACAAGATTTACAAAAATAACAAAAATGAACGACCCTCAAAGATTGCCCGATATGACTGAGGGTGGTCGGAAAACAGAACGGCAGAAACCTTTTTTTCAATAAAACAACAAAAATGAAGATAAAAGTTTTTAAAAAGATTAAGATTAATCATGACAATTTGAAGGACCTGTGGATATACCACAGTATGATAATTTAATTATAACAACGTTCGATGTGTTTACTTAAGAGCTATTGAATAAATAGTCCAATATGTAAATAGTATAATAATCTTGATTTAACTCTCTCTCTCTCTCTCTCTACACTCTCTCTTTCTCCTCTCTCTCTCTCTCTCTCTCTCTCTCACACACACACACACACACACCACACACATACACACACACACTCTCTCTTACTCACAAACACACACTCTCTCTTTCTCCTCTCTCTCTCTCTCTCTCTCTCTCTCTCTCTCTCTCTCTCTCTCTCTCTCTCTCTCTCTCTCTCAAACTCACTCACTCACTCTTTTTTCTTTCTTTCCTTCTTTTCAAATTTTCCTTGTTCGATGGAAATAGATTTGCATTATCGCTTCCATGCGCTCAGACCAATCTGTCTATCTTTTCCCAATCCTTTTTCTCTCTTTCTTTCTTTCTCTCTTCTTTCTTTCTCTCTTTCTTTCTTTCTCTCTTTCTTTCTTTCTCTTTTCTTTCTTTCTTTCTTTCTTTCTTCTCTTCTCTTCTCTCTTTCTTTCTTCTTTCTTTCTTTCTTTCTCTCTTCTTTCTTTCTCTCTTTCTTCTTTCTTTCTTTCTCCTTCCTTTCTTTTTTCTCTCTTTCTTTCTTCCTTTCTTTCTTCTCTCTTCTTCTCTCTTTTTCTTCTTTCTTTCTTTCTCTTTCCTTCTTTCTTTCTTTCTTCTTCTTCCTTCCTTCTTTCTTTCTTCTCTTTTCTTTCTTCCTTTCTTTCTTCTCTTTCCTTCTTCTTTCTTTCTTTCTTTCTTCTTCCTTCCTTTTCTTTCTTTCTCTTTTCCTTCTTCCTTTCTTTTTCTTTCCTTCTTTCTTTCTTTCTTTCTTTCTTTCTTTCCTCTTTCTAGCTTCCTTCCTTTCTTTCTTTCTCTCTTTCTTTCTTCCTTTCTTTCTTTCTTCTCTTTCCTTCTTCTTTCTTTCTTCTCTCTTTTTTCTTTCTTTCTTTCTTTCTCTCTTCTTCTCTCTTTCTTTCCTTTTTATCTTTCTTTTTTCCTTTCTTTCTCTTTCTTTCTTTCTCTCTTTCTCTCTTTTTTCTTCCTGTCTTTCTTTCTTCCTTTCTTTCTTTCTTTCTTCCTCTCTTTCTTTCTTCCTTTCTTTCTTTCTTTCTTTCTCTCTCTTTCTTTCTTTCTTTCTTCCTTTCTCATTATATTTTTCTGTGTAGCATATCCCTTTTCTTCCCTTTCTTTCTTCATAATAAAAACGGAATGGCCCAGTATTTAGCTGAGATGATGACACTCATAAGAAATAAGAATTCGGCGGATAAGCAACACCAAATAATAAGTACTTACATTCTTGCATTTCATCTTGGACTATTTGGACGGTCTCGATTCTAACCAGTGTGTTGCAAGATGATAACGGTCGTACTTTTTAGGAACATGGGGGAATACTTTATTTCTGAATGGAGTCGTGTTGAGTAACGGTTATCATCTTAGGACTCGGTGATCCGGGTTCAAATCCAGAGCGAAACTGTTTGCATTTCACTTCGTGTTAAAGCGGAAAGGCATGAATCTATCTGTTATCCTCCCATTTAGTTTAGCTCAGTCGGTAGAGCATCGATCTTGGAATCTGTAGGTTCCGGGTTCGATTTCTGGCCCTTTGTCAACTCAGCGCATGAATAGCACAGCTTGGATCTGTACGGTACAAGTAGGAAGCTGATGGTAGGTGTGGCGCTCCACCTCAGACACAAAAACAATTCCCCTGGTCTAGCGTTAGTGAAAAGAGGATAGACTTTCGTGCTGATACCGATAATATGCCACTTCGCCAACTATCGGTAAATAGTAGGGCAGACTAATTTCCTTAGCCTTGGTACGGCAACCAATCTAGGAGAAGGAAGACTCTGAATTCAAAACAGCTTTACTCCCTTAAAAATTAATTTTGTGTCGCATCCTGAAATAATCAAGAGGAAAATAATAGTCCTAATAATTCGGTGAATATTGTTAATTCTTTATGTCATAATTTTTGGCCATACAAAGGAAGACCGGAGAATGCGCCGATCAAAATTTGGAGATTGAAACAAATACATCCTGGGTATTGTTGATTTTACTCAACTGAGGATACAACTTTAAAGCTGTGTTAGTGAAAAGAGGATAGACTCCCTCGCTGATACCGACAACAGGCTACTCCGCTGACTATGGGTAAATATTAGGGCTGACTGTGTTCCTTAGCCTTGCTATGGTAACTAATCTAGGAGAAGGAAGACTGAATTCAAACCAGTTTTACCAGCTTAGTCCTAATAATTGGTTGAATAATCACAATTCTTCATGGGAGAACGATTGACAGTACAAAGGGTGGCCGGAGAATGTTGCATAATCTATTCGGTTGCTTAAGATTATTGTCAACCCCCTGTATTTCTGAAGGGGTGGCCCCTTTTCATATCACGGGCGGGACTTTCCATGGAATATTACAGAAAGCCCGCGAAATACGTGAAGTCACGTGGGACCGAGTTAACCCATCAGTACCTGCTTGGACGTCCGATGAGAAGCATGGGTTCATTTATACACACGTGCGTTGTGTTAGTTAGAAGAAGAATTTTTGTTAAGTAAATAAAAGTTTAAATAAACAATATGTTGTTCTTGCTTGATGAATGTCTTGGCAACAAGACTGACCAAGAAGAAGGAATGCATCAAATACGAAGAGCCAACAAGAATCTAGAAATAGAATTCAACATGGAGAGAAAGAATAGAAACGACTAGAGATCACCAAATGGCCAAAGAAGTAAGTAATGCAAAATGCGTATGCATCTCTCTGTCTACCTGTCTGTCTATCTCTCCCCCTCTCTCCAGTAAAAGAACACTTGTGTATGTACCCAACATGGGTATATGTGTATGAGTATGAAACAAGAATACGCCGACCGAAATTTGGAGATTGAAGCATAAAATTGAGAATACTCTAACGTTCTTGATGTTGGTTGATTGAGTTTTACGTAATGCCAACCCTTGTTGGGTTATTTCATGCCGAATATATTTTGTTTTATTCATTCTTCAAGGGTACTCAATTTTTTTTAAACTCATTAAAAAAACACATTTTTAAACTCATTTTTTTCTATTTAATCCATAGATCCTAAACGGTACTACTGTGGGGTTATTTTCGTATTTGCCTGGAGAGTTGTCTGCCCGATTAGTTTCGCTGGTTCCCGCTAGGGGCCTTGGGTATTTAAGCGGCTGATTTGAACTTCTCGGCCTCTTTTTGCCTACTGCTCGACCTACCAGACACCAATGAGGTAGTCTTATGACTACCCCCTTCTCGTTGGGGCTTCGGCCCTTAACACTGGCCACTCACTGCTAGTAAGTCTCTTATACGATATATGACTATCCTTTAGTCATGTATCCGTAACTACGTTTTTATGTACATTTAGGTATCTCTTTGATACCTAAATATCTTGTATTTTACCATTCATGAATGTGTCACTATCTCTACTCTTGTATATGTATATATGTACTTTATGTATCTCGTTATATCCATGTGCTGTATACCCATTAAATGTTTTGTCCCTCAACCTGTGTCAGAGTTTGTTTGCGTTCCAACGAGTTATGACTTTGTCATAACCTTTGAATCTTACACTACCATTCCGAGTCAGAGTGGACCTGGGAGTAATGGTTGATGAAGGTGTACACCACATTCCCCAGAGTTCCTAATATGATAAAAAAAAGGGCTGGGGCTTGTCTTAAGAGCAATAGAGTTGATACAATCATATAGGTACTAGGGCTTGACATGACCAGCCGATTGATTAGAAGAACGCTCTCCGACCGACCGACAAGCCTAAGTAAGAGCGAAAGTGGAGTGTTGCATGTTATGGACTGCTCAGACACGGATTCCATCCTTAAGCATCACGGGTCATAAATAAGGCCAACAGGTGGCCCCACTAGGCGGGGGAGGGCTCTTACCCCTCTGCAGAGGTGCAGTCGGTATATTCTAAAGCCCCAACCGACTGGGCTACCGAAATTAGGGGATTAAAATATAAAAACGAGAATACTCATACATTGTTGTTTTTACTTAACTGATGATACAAGTTTAAAGCAATGGTGACCCCTTTTTTATATTTGGGGGGAAAGGGGGTCTGCAAAATGGGGGCGCTGTTTTTTGTAGTATACTTTTCTGTTTTTTTTGTCAAAACGTAAGAAATTTCGGTTATTTCCTAGTTGAGTAACATGATATTACAGGGTGACCAGAAAAACAAATCATTTATTTTCCCATCAAACTAACCCTAAACCCAACCCCCCTACCCCCCTAGTTGAGTAATATAATATTACAGGGTGACCCAGAAAAAACAGAACCCACAAATTTTGAAATAAAACTAAATTCTATTTTTTTTAAGTTTAAGTCCAAGGTTAGGGTTAGGATTTAGGGTTAGGGTTAGGGTTGGGGTTTAGGATTATTTTAATAGGAAAATAAATAAATAATTTGGGTTCTGTTTTTTCTGGGTCACCCTGTATACAAGGTGACCCAGAAAAAACAGAACCCACAAATTTTGTAATAAAAATGTTAATTTTAACTGGGGGGTTTAGGGTTAGGGTTGGGGTTTAGGGTTAGTTTAATGGGATAATAAATAAATAATTTGGGTTCTGTTTTTTCTGGGTCACTCATGTTACTCAACTAGGAAATAACCGAAATTTCCGCATTTCTCGGTGACAAAAAAATTCTCTGATTGCTTAGAGGCCCCCTCCGATCAATCGGCTGGTCACGTCAAGCCCTAGCACCTATATGATTTTCCCAACCCTATTGCCCGTATGGCAATCCCCAACCCCTTTTTATCATATGGGTGCTAGAAGGCGGTGACTGCGGGTCTACATGTCCTGAGAATGACGTTAAACTCTATCTGATAGTGAGGTTCCAGTTTTGGAGGTTTGGGGAATGTGGAGCACCCCTTCATCACCATTGCTCCCTGGTCCACTCTGACCCGGAGTGGTAGTACCTGTTAGGGTCCCATCTATGGGTTAAATAGAAAAACGTATTTATAAAAAAATTGTATTATCCATTAAGAATTGATTTATTTCAAAACTTTATCGGCATTAAATGACCCACTGAGGTTGATATGCCGCAAAACAAAACAAACCAAACCAAACCTGATTGCTTAGGGTTCCCCAATCCATCACCTCGGGGGTGGGGTGTCCAAGCAAGAATTATGGTTTGCAGAAAAGAAAAGGCGACAGAGATAAGCGGGATCATGAAAATGAAGAAGAGTGATCTATCATCTTCTCAAATAATTAAGTTCGTTGCCTTGTTGTTCGCCAATTCGTAGCGATCTTATTATATAAGAGTTGACACGTGACCATCCATCATCGGCTGCTTAACGGTGACATCTCGGCTTCCGAGAATCTCGCCCGTGCAACGCCGAGACTTTGAAATAGTCGCATTAGATCTCTAATCTCGTCATAAGTTGTCATTTGCTTTGAATGTCTTTTTATTCTGAAGACACGAATTTCAGAATTTCAGAAGTTCCTTTTTTTTTTTTGGTTTCTAATCTAAATGTTATGTTCCTCAGAATTCCAAAACAGATTTACAAGAATGTTCTCAACAGGATGTGGGTGGGGTGGGTGACAGGGTGATGTCCGTGTGGGGTGGGGTGGGGGCTTAAAAGTCAGTTTGGATTTATTTCTGTTGCTTGACAAAACACATTTCTTCTTGATACGAATAAAGGTCGGTGTGACTAGAATTCATCTCTTTGATCTTTTGGTGAAATCCTGGGGGGGGGGGGGGTCGAATAGACGATACGATTTTTTTTTTCTTTTTTCTTTTTTTTTTGCGGGGGGGGGGGTACTAAAAATGTTTTATGCGAAAAATTCTCCAAAGTTCAAAAAATCCTGAGATAAGGGATATTGATAATCCTATAAATTATTTGGACGTATATCCCCATCTTTGTTGTTTTGATCGCAATGTTTCAATTCAAGCAGTCTGCTCTTCCCCATAAATTCTAAGAAAAAATATTTTTATTAAAATCAATTATTTAGATTGATGCCCCAGTTTTGTTACTTTAAATAACACAAGAAGGACCTGTGGATATACAACAGTATGATAATAATTTAATCATTACAACGTTAATATATTTATTTAAGAAGCTATTGCAAATTAGTTCAATATGTAAAAAGTATGATAATCTTACTTTAATTCTCTCTCTCTCTCTCTCCTCTCTCTCTCTCTCTCTCTCTCTCTCTCTCTCTCTCTCTCTCTCTCTCACACACACACACACACACACACACAATACACATACAAATTGCACTTTTTTTTTCTTTCTTCCATCCTTTCATCTTTTCAATATGTTCGATTGAAACAGATTAGCGTTATCGTTTCCGTGCGCTCATTCCCACTCTCAATCTTTCCTGTACTCTTTTTCTTTTTTTCTTATTTATTACATTTTTTCGGTATAGTTATTTACTAAGCTTCGCTTAGATATGGCACAAGGCCGAATGTAAGGAGCCCCCAGTGAGGCTCGAACTCACTAATCATGGTTTGCCAGTCTTCCTTGCTAACAATTACACAACCTCAGGCGCCCTACATTTTTTCGGTATAGCATGTCCTTTTTCTTTCTTTTCTTTATAATAAAAATGGAATGATCCATTATTTAGCTGAGGTGACGACATTCTCTTAACAAACAAGAATTCGGCGGATAAGCCACACTAGATAATCAGGATTTATATTTATGTATTTCATCTTGAATGATTTGGACGGTCTCATTTTAATCACAGGGTGTTACAGGATGATAACAGTCAGAACAAGAGTAATAAATCTATTTACTTTTTTTCCAAAAAAATCATGTAAGCAAAACCCTACAAGTAAGTAACTGTACGGCCACTTGCCCCCGATCACAGAAACCACCCGAGCGAGACGAATAAGAGATGCTGGGTACTGATGAAGAAGACAGGACGAACTCTTAGGTGACGTTCTCCAGTGAAAACCAGCTCATGGGCACTCCAATGTGGGCCGTCCAGCAAAGACTTAAATTGACCAGCTCTGCGCGAATACTGGTATTTACATGTGTCCCACTTTCACATGATATGGCACAAGGCCGTTTTATATGGGTACCACCCACAAGCCGAGATTCATGGGGTGGTAGGTAGAAAAATTGCGTCGATCCCAACCCTGCCCCTTTAAATGCAATGCTCTGCGCGAATACTGGATGCTGCGCAGAGGACCTCCCGAGAGCAAAGAATGATAGGGGCGGTTGGCGAGAGATTGTCACGGATATCCGTGCTACTAGTACGACATGATAATGATGAAATAACATTTCGTCCAGTCTACTCTCCGACCTTCTTTAACCCTGTCGTAAATTCTACAAGGAAACGTTTTTATTATTCGATGACTTTGAACTAATATCTTTATCTTTATTGTTTTTAGTTTAACTAGCAAATATATGCACCCTCCGGGTGCAAGTATTTAAGTTTAAATGTAATAAATTATTAGATTAAATCAGAAAGGCTAATGAAACTAATTAAGAATTCAAATAAAAAGATTTGAAACGGAGGGGGTATAATCGGAAAATAGAACAACTGAAACTTACTCTTTCATCACTTCCGTTTTTCAATGCTAAATTTTCCTAGTTTAACTATTTAGTTAAAATAGGAAGTAAAGAATAAAATTACAGTTATTCTTCTTGTTAATGAATTTCTTTAGGATTTATGAAGAGATTTTTACTCATATTCATAAAGATAAAACCAAACAATTAGAAATCAATAATACCAAGCACATTTTTATTAAAATCAGTTTTTTTAGTATCAATATGCAAATTAGCTTTACGTTTACTCTGAAAACTGGTATTTTGTTGTATATATAAATACAATTGCATGTTATTAGTATTTAGGTAAGGCCAATAGTATTAATAATGTCAAACAGTTTTATTATTAATTGAGGTTTAAATAGAAATAGAATCCTGGAGAATGTGACGTAAATAACTAAGGGAATTGTGACTTGAGTAGTAATATAGTTTCGGTTACAGACAGAAAAACACACAATCTCCATTATAATAAGATGTTTCTACTGATCTATTGCCTGGCACATCCCACATTTTCATAGGGAGATCCGGATGGGTTTGTTTGTTTGTTTGTTTTTCTATTTCTTCAAAAGAAATGATTTATTGAAATTGGAATTCCAATTTTGTTTTATTACAACTGAAATTCACCTGACCCGAAAAAAAGCAAACTAAAATATGCCTTTTTTTGTGACGGAAGGCCTTGACGGCAATTATTCACAATTTTTAAGCCTCTTTAACTCTGATTCCATAAATTTCCAACCAACGTTTATTTATGGTGTCATTTGACAAAAAGACGTCCTTCCTTCCTTCCTTCCTTTCTTCCTCGTTGTGGTTTTACCCTTTTATTTGGACCCATACTCCAGTATAAAATATTAGCTTATTCTCTTCATACACATGCTCTCTCTCTCTCTCTCTCTCTCTCTCTCTCTCTCTCTCTCTCTCTCTCTCTCTCTCTCTCTCTCTCTCTCTCTATCTATCTATCTATCTATCTATCTATCTATATATATATATATATATATATATATATATTTAACCAATCAAATCTTTCCCTCACCAGAAAACTTAGCCACCTACCTACTTCTATAAAACACTTGTATGATCTGAATAATTCAATAAAAGCTGATGAAGACGGGTTCAAACCCCAGCGAAATATACTACACATTTCTGTCTCAGTTTTTTTCTTTCATTCCTGATTTTACCTCATTCTGTCGGATTCATCCCAACCCCCTTTTCCTCATATATATATATATATATATATATATAATATATATATTATATATATGATTATCATTATTATTATTATAGACTCTCCCGTCGATTTTCGATGCATGAGGGTTCATACACACAATGAACTCCCACACAGGGATTTGTTTATAGTGGTGAAGGCTTGTGTTGGACCATCCACACGTTTTGGCACAGTCTATAGGAAAGAATTGGTGCACAAGGAATGCCACAAACCCAATCAACGAATTTTGAATTCAGAGTTATCCCTCTTCTAGACTGGTTACCTACCCAAGGCTGAAGGGTCCAGTCTGCCCTACTATTTAACCCATAGCTGGAGGGAGAATATATGGATTCATACCTTTCCCAAGGGTATTAGCGCTATGTGAAATGCCAACAGCTTCGTCTAGGAATTGAACTGGAGTCCATTTTCCACGACTATATATATATATATATATATATATATATATATATGAGAGTGCGTGTATTCGTTCTTAGAAAAATAAGAATTAAAGAAATTGAATTCATGTATGAATATTGCATAGTTCAATAATGTTAATCCAAAACCAAAATTATTGGTCGATAACGAATTACCGCTTTCAATTTGTTGAATAATGAATCCTTTCTGGGATGGAGAATTGCCGTGTTCAGTAAGAAAAAGAGCAAGACATTTTCTTGCCTGCCGGAGTCGAACCCGCGTCCTTTCGAATGCAAGAAAGTGAGACTTGGGCGTTGCATGGACGCGAGGTTCGGTTCAGGTGCCCGGATGTTGGGAGGCTACTTCCATAAGTATTTATTTACCGCGTACCCCACTTGTACGGGTCAGGCACAAAGTCCCTATTAACGTGGGACCACCCACAAGCCGAAGCTCATGGAGTGGCAGGTGAAAAATTGCGTCGATCCCGTCGGCATTCCCCCTCAAGCGCTGGGCAATAAACCCAGCCCTGCCCCTTTAAATCGAGGGGGCAGGTGTTGCCTGGGGGGATGGCCCCCTGGGATCGACGCTATTATTATAACCTAAACGGTCCAGCGGCCGAAGCTCGCCGGACCCCCAGTCGAAACCGGGTGGCTATGCCAGGTAAGTAGCTGGAATCTAAGGAAAACGACAGAATGAGAGCGGGTTCGCGCACTGTCAGAGATGAAACGACGTAAGACTTTAGTTGAAACTAGTGAGAAAAAGACAAAAGGACAGTGACGAACTTAACCAGTTTACGGCGGACTTAATTGTGGAGCCCCCCCCCCCCTTCAACACAGAATTTTTTTTATTCAGCAAACTTTCCTTTCCTTACGATTTACCGTCTTCAATGTTCTTGAATGAATATTTTCCTTTCCTTAAAATTTGTTAACGATTCTTTAACAACGATGAAGTTTATCTATATATTAATATTCGTGTTCCCTAAAAGTAAGAAATTTATCATCTTGCAACACCCTCTGATTAAAAATGAAACCGTCAAAATTGTCCAAGATGAAATGCAAAAATGTAAATCCTGATTATCTGGTGTTGGTTGTCCGAGGAATTCTCATTTATGATGAGTGTCGTCAACCCAGCTAAATAATCAACCACTCCGTTTTATTATAACGAAATAACGGGATCAAAAAGGACATGCTACACAGAAACAATATAATAAAGAAAGAAAGAAAGAAAGAAAGAAAGAAAGAGAGCAGGAGAAAGATAGAGAAAGGGGGTGAGCGCGCGCAAGCGATAACGCTAATCTGTTTCAATCGAACATAATGAAAAGATGAAAAAGAAGGAAAGAAAGGCAAAAAGAGTGAGAGTTAAATCAAGATTACTATGCTTTTTACATATAGAACTATTGTACAATAGCTCTTAAGTAAACATACCAAACATTGTAATAATTAGATTATAATACTGTAGTATATTCACGTGTCATACTAGTTACTAATTACCGCCCTGTCGGTGGGGCGTTAGAATGCACCGACTGCACCTTTGCAAAGGGGTAAGACTCCCCCAATGGGGCCACCTGTTGGCCGTGGGTGGCGACCCGTGATGCTTAAGGATAGAGCCCAGGTGGATGAGCAGTTCATGACATGCAATACTCCACTTTGGCCCTATCTTGGGCTAGACGGGCGGTCGGAAAGGCCCCCTCCGATCAATCAGCTGGTCACATCAAGCCCTAGCACCTATATGATTTTCCCGACCCTATTGCCCTTATGGCAAGCCCCAACCCCTTTTTATCATATGGGTGCTAGAAGGCAGTGGCTGCGGGTTTACATGTCCTGGGAATGACGTTAAACTCTATCTGATGGTGAGGTTCCAGTTCTGGAGGTTTGGGGAATGTGGAGCACCCCTTCATTCCCATTGCTCCCTGGTCCACTCTGACCCGGAGTGGTAGTACCTGTTAGGGTCCCATCTATGGGTTAAATAGAAAAATGTATTTATAAAAAAATTGTATTATCCATTAAGAATTGATTTATTTCAAAATTTTATCGGCATTAAATGACCCACTGAGGTTGATATGCCGTAAAACCAAACCAAACCAAACCAAACCAAGTTACTAATTAATCAATTAGTTCATTTGTGGAGTTTGATTAAAATGTTCTAATCCGCCTGACTTCACGGAAACATAAAAAGAAATTTGAGATTCTGTCATGTAAAATTAGAAATATTTTTTTAAAGAAAATAATTGCTAATTAAAAGTCATGATTCAGTGTAAAAGTAATTTGATTTTGTAATACTGTAAGATTTTTTTTATTTTTAATATTGGGGAAATATTTGTCTTTGTTCAAAACTGCTTCAAACTCTGACTCAGGAGACATTTTTAGCAAAATATAATGTGTTTTATACACACACACACACACACACACACACATATATATATATATATATATATATATATATTAAATATAACTGTTTATACAGAGGTTTTAGTGAGCATCTACCTAAGGTTTCCGGCTTATGCCTTCTTCAGGATACTTATTTCATACCTCTAGTGTGTTTGTAAACATCGTTTACGGTTGAAACAGCTCTTACATTTGTAATTCAGCCACTTTATTTTTCCTTTATTTCATCTCGGAAAAATTACCAATATATATATATATATATATATATATATATATATATATATATATACATACAAGTATATTTTGTCAGCATTTTTTTCTTTTATGCATGTTTTGTTGGAATTCAATAGACAATTCTTGTCTGACGAGTTTCTTTGGCTGGCCATCTTTTTTATTCAGAAAAGAAAACTCGTCAGACAAGAATTGTCCGTTGAGTTCAACAAAATATGCATAATATATATATATATATATATATAGGTGTGTGTGTGTGCGCGTGTGTAACTCATTCATTTTTACACATCTGGGTTTATTCTAACTGACAACCTGTCAACCCTAAGTAAGAGCCGAAGTAGGGTGCTGTATGTCACGTGATCACTTAATAGCCGGTTCATGGACCGCTCACCTACCACGATCCTGTTCTCACACATTACGGCTCGTTACCCACGACTAATAAGTCGTATCATTGGGAGGATGTTACCCATTTGCAGAGGTGCAGTCTGTGCATTCTACAGCTCCAGTCACCAGGGCGGCCTACGACCATTCAATAAGTGACATGAACGAAAATTAAAATTTAAAAAAAGTGACTAGTGAAATTTAAACGCGCATCCAGTAAACGTTATTCAAATTAGCCACATATCTAAATTCTTTACTTCTTTATCTCCATTTGTTTGATTTAGTAGTTGGTTGGATTTTACGGCATGTCAACCCTTGTTGGGTTATTTTATGCCAAAACGTTTTGTTTTATTCCTTCTTGTTAGGTATTCATTTTTTTTCAAACTTGATTTTTCAACACATTTTTAATATTCATTTTTTATCTATTTAACCCATGGATGGGACCCTAATAGGTACTACCACTCTGGGTCAGGGTAGACCTGGGAGTAATGGCGATAAAGGGGTAGTCCACATTCCTCATAGTTCTAGAATTGGAACTTCACCATATGAAGTTTGACGTCATGCTCGGGTCACTAAGATCCTTAGTCACCCCCTTCTAGCACATATGATAAAAAGGGTTGTGAGTGGCCATAAGGGCAATAGGGTTGGGACAATCATATAGGTGCTATGGCTATACATGACCAGCTGATTTATTGGTGGGTGCCTCTCCGACCGTCCGTCTAGCCGAAGTAAGGGCTAAAGTGGAATGCTGCAAGTCGTGGACTACTCAGCCACCAGGGTTCCATCCTTAAGCATCACGGTTTTCTATCGGGTGAGTAACATGAAGGCTTTCTGTCGGGCGAATAACATATAGGCTCGAGCTGATAAGAAGAAAAGGAAAATGAAAATATATGTAAAAACATTGGATTGAATAAAAAAAAAAGAATGAATAAAACAAAAATACCTTCGGCATAAAATAACCCAGTAAGGGTTGAAATGCCGTAAAATCCAACCAACTTTCTCTTTATAGCGTTAGACTTATTAACATGATAAAATAGTACGAGGTTAATCCCAAAGCTAAGGTCTCCAAAATATCTAGAAACCACAAAAACGTTTATTGTTACTATTTCCCTTCCCCATGATTAATCCAATGTATTTTTTATGTAGAATGGGGATAAAGAAGACAGTTCGTCTCACAATCGAACGTAAAAAGACAAAAGAATCTCACCCGCTTCCCATCCGCAATGTGTTGTCCCCCACCCCCATTTCCATCCACGGGTCATGAAATAAACCAAAAATCTTGAAGGTCCTAGATTCCATTCCAACACCCCCACCTCACCCGGCATTTCTACCATTCCTCCAAGATTGTTTTGCCAACCGCCTTCTCTCCTGTCGACATTCGAAAAAGAAATTATAATTAAAGACACTACAGCGACATTTTTCATCAGGTTTCTTCTTCGTCCTTTCTATATTTTCGTGCTTACCCAGTTTTTTGAAACTTTTTATTTTGTTTACATTTACTAGCGGGGCCTATGGATAAACAACAGCATGATAATTAAATTATATAACGTTTGATACGCCGAATCAAGTCGTTTTTGATAAACAAACGACCCAGGATGTTTACCAGTACCTGTTGTTTCTTAAGTGGTCACCCAATCAAGTATTGAATGGGTAACCGTTGCTTAACTTCAGTGATCTAGCGTGAACCGTTACTTTCAGCGTGTTCTAACCGTAATCAATAGGATATAGGTTACTGAATCAAAGACTTAATATCGATTACTATTTCTTATATAACAACTTCCTTGTGGATTGCTTATAAAAATATATTGATTAAAAATCGATTTTGATCAGCAGGTGCGTTTGATACTGATAAAATCCAAGATATTTGAGCTTACAAAAATACTTAATGGTAAAAAAAGTATCAAATTTGACAGGTGTTCGATCTCTGATAGACTTGGATAATGTTTATAAGGATATCTAAACGAAAAAGAAAATATTTACAATAAAGAAAAATACATTTACTATTCTATTTTTTCCTTTTTGAAAAAAAAAATACTTATCTATTAGGAAGAGTCAAAGTTTTCGCAATATTTTGGTAACCAGCTATGGGTAAAATAGTAGGGCAGACTGGGCTTTTAAACATTGGATAAGTAATCAGTCTAGGAGAAGGAAAAACTGAATTCAAAACCTGTTAAACTCCGTTTAAGAAATTGACCTTGTGTCACATCCTGCTCGTACAGAGGTTGGTAGTAAATCTGTCCAGCCCCCCCTCCTCTCTCTCTCTCTCTCTCTCTCTCTCTCTCTCTCTCTCTCTCTCTCTATCTATCTATCTATCTATCTATATTTCTCTTTATATATATATATATATATATATATATATATATATATATGGAGGCGCGTGGTGTAATGGTTATAGGCGCGCACTAAATATCCTTGGAAAAGGTATGAATCCAATTCTCGCTCCTGCTATGGGTAAATAGCAGGGCAGACTGGGCTCTTAAACATTGGATAGGTAATCAGTCTAGGATAATGTTTATTATGATATTTAAAGAGACAATGTATTAATAAAGTTCACAATCATTTTGAAAACAAAACTCTTATAGGATAGAATTTTACAAGGAATCCAGTGGTGATATTTATTATCCTTAATGACCCCAAATAAATTCAGGGGTATTTACCCCATTAATTAATTCGTAAAAAGTTGTGTTAAAAAAGGCATGGCTCCTTAGCCAATAAAATATAGTTATAACACAACCTTATATGAATTCTTAATGTTTAACTTTTTATGCAAATTTTTCACCCCTTGGATACCCACTCCCATAATAAAAGATATTTGTAACAACCTTCTTCAGCCAGAATTATCCTTTAAAAAAATA
>CM042163.1:2828867-2846367 GCA_023376005.1 Doryteuthis pealeii
TAAGAGACCGAAACGTTGCATCGTCGACAATAAACATCAAGTTTCCACAACATCCCGTGTTTGTCTACTTTTTCTCCACACATATATATATATATATATAATATAATATATATATATATATATGCGTGTGTGTGTGTGTAAAAATGGAAAATGAATCCGACAATATGAGGAAGAATGAATAAAGAAAAGAAAGAACAGAATGGATAATAAAAGATGAATTTAATCAATATCACTTACACGTGTTTCACACAGATGAACTGACCGAAACACATGTGTATGTGATATTGATTAAATTCATCTTTTATTATCCATTCTATTCTTTCTTTTCTTTATTCATTCTTCCTCATATATATATATATATATCACTACGCGCTGATGCCCGCGGAAAAGGCATGAATCCGTATCTTCTCCCAGCTAAGGATGAATAGTAGAACAATCTAGACTCTTTAGCCACGGTTAGGCAACCAGTCTAGGAGAAGGAAAACTTAATTCAAGCCAGCAGTACCTTGCTAAAAAAAAAAAAGACGTTGTATTACATCCTATTCATGGTGGAGGGGTTGGGTTAATAAGTGCAATATAAATTGTGTGCAATATGAGCTTGCTAACCACTGCACTACGGTAATGTGACTTAAGGATTATTAGAAAGTTCACGCCTTTGTTAAGAGATACTATCAATGTTTTTTAACTACTTATTAAATCTGTGGTGAAATCTTTATCCGCTCTCAAAAGGTTTGGGTTGGGAGTACGGACATTTGATTCTACAGAATTGTTTTTCACAAGATCGGGAATTTAAAAAATGTCGACTAAGTAACCCATAGCAACACTCAGCAACATTCTTTGTGGCGGGAACATCATATTGTGTTTTCACTTTTGCGCTAATGCCCTCGGGAAAGACATGCATCCATCTCTTCTTCTTCCAGCTAAGGGTAAATAGTAGGAGAGGCTGAGCTATTCAGCAATGGTTAGGCAACCAGGCTTGGAGAGGAAATTCGTGTTAAAATATACATGAATTTCCTTCTCCAAGCCTTTTTAAGCAGAAAAAATATCCGTCATGTCGGGGGAGCTTAAAGAGAGTTAAGACACCCCCCCCCAAAAAAAAAAATGAGGGTGCCCTGTGTATGACACTAACCTGCATCTGATGATGAGGATTCAGTTCAGATCTTAGGAGTGCGGATTACTTCTTTATTGTCATTACTACCGGGTTCACTCTGACCGGGAGTGGTTGTATATGTTACGGTCCCGTCTACGGATCATATAGATCCGTTTAAAATTATTTGTATTGAATAGGAATATTTGATACATGTAAATTATTTTTATTAAGAAAAGTTACTTGAAGCTATGATTGTTTACTAAGTTACTCGAAACTAAATATGTACAAATAATTGATTATTATTAAATAGAAAATGATTACTTGAAACCACAAAATCATTATTAATATTAGATAGAAATACTTAAAACCATACAACTATGTACAAACAAATGATTATTATTGAATAGAATTTAATTGAAACCATTAATGTGGGCAGAGAAATGACGGTTATTAAACAAAAATTAATTGAACCCATACAATCATTAGTATTATTAGCAAATATATGCACCCTCCGGGTGCAAGTATTTAAGTGTTAATGTAATAAAATATTGTATTAAATTAGAAAGGCTAATGAAACTAAATAAGAATACAGATAAAAAGGTTTGAAACAGAGGGGGCTATAATCGAAAAATAGAACATTTGAAACTTACTCTTCCATCACTCTCGTCTTTCATTGTTATTTTTTCTAATTTAAGTATTTAGTTAAAAGAGGAAGTAAAGAATAAAATGACTGTTATTTTATCTTGTTAATGGATTTAATTTAAGATTCATTGAAGAGATTTTTGATTATATTCATTAAAATAAAACCAAACAGAAATCAATAACACTGAGCACATATTTATCAAATTCGATTTTTTAATATCAATATGCAAATTAGCCTTCCCGTTCACACTATAAACCGCTATTTTGTTGTATATATAAATATAATTGCATGTTGTTAGTATGTAGATATGGCTAACAGTATTAATAATGTAAAACAATTTTATTAATAATTGAGGTTAAAATAAAAATAAAACCATTGAGAATGTGATGTCAATAACTAAGGGAATTGTGACTTGAGTAGTAATATAGTTTCGGTTACAGACAGAAAAACACACAATCTCCATTATAATAAGATATAGGAATACTTAAAACCACGCACTTGTGAGCAAATTAATTGTGTCCAGTCAGCGGGACATAGAATACACTGACTGTATCTTCTGCAGAAGGGTAAAAAACCCTCACCCCAAAAGGTGTCCTGTGTATGACACTAAACTGCATCTGCTGATAAGACTCCAGTTCTGGAGATCTCGGAAGTGGGAAGAACTCTTCAGTGCTCTCAGAAATTTTCTTCTCAAATATATATTGACAAAAAGACATCTTATTATAGTGAAGATTATGTAACTGTCTGTCTGTAACTTAAACTACGTCACCACTGACATCACAATTTCCTTAGTTATTTAAGAACGATTATAAAATAGTCATAATTTAATCTAAATTGGCATCTTATGTATTAACGATATCTCTATTAAAGTCTAGATTTGCCGCAAAACTGCCAATAATATTAATGCATTTAAAATCCTGAAATATGTGTTATTTATCTCTAAGAAATAAAGTTTTTCATAGTATATGGTGAGAATAATTTGCATAATGATTTTAACAAAACTGCGTTTAATAGATTATTATTTGCTGTTATTGATTTTTGATAATATTTTATTATCAAACATATTAAAAGCAATTCTATATATAATTATATATAGGATTGCTTTTAATACGTTAATAGTACGAATACAAAAATATTACAATCATTTTAATGTTATTTTAATTAATTTCTAAGTAAAATTATAATTTTACATAGAAATTAATTAAAATAACATAAATTGTAATAAAAGCAATTGGTAATTTGCTTGAAGCATTGTTAAGTATGTTATAATATATTAATATTTTGAAGGCCAGTACAATGCGTATGCAAAATAAAAACAAAAAGATGTTATTTTTGTCTTATCGATTTCGAAGCATGAACTTCATCATCAGAGTTTATTTTCAGAAATGACGTGCTTATGTTTTTATTTGTGTGGTTATAATTTCTCTTCTTATTTCCTTTTCCTCTCCTCTTTTTTTTCTCTTTCCTTTATGAATGAAATGGGCGAATAACTGTAATTTCTTATTTCTCTCTTTTTTTTTTTTTTAAGTTTGTGGAGAACAAATATTCTTAATATCGGCTGTCATCCGGTCAAATGTTGCAAGTATGTTGCCAGTGTGTAGCCATGTCAAAATAAAAAATAAAAAAATGAATAAATAAATAAAAACCGTCAATAGAAAGATTTACTTACTTAGCTTTTGTTTCGCCTTCCCTTTTCTTTTCTTTTCTTTTTCTTTCTCCCTCTTTTTCTCTCCTCAAATAAATTGTAATATTTTATATTCGTTCTTATTTAGTTTCGATAGTTTTTTCTGATTTAATATAATCTTTTATTACATCAAAACTTAAACATGTTTTTAGAATCTTATTTATTGATAAATGTTAACAGTTTCTCTGACTTAAAGAAATTATACCTGTAAGCGTCTCATCTATGGAACAAATAGATCTATTTTTTAGAAATAATATTTTATAGATCCGTGTGCCAAAAAATAAAAAAACTCTTAAAAAGCAACTACGCAAAAAATATATATACAAATGTACGATAAAAACAATTCCCTAACCTATAGGCATAAAATAACCCTAAGTTTCACAAAGCGTTAAAATCAATCTATTTTTCCATAAAAATCAGATCTTCAAAATTCAAGGTATACACGAATCTATGCGCGTGGTGTAATGGTTAGAGTCGTAGGAAATGGACTCGTCGACACGAGTTCAAATCCTGGATGAGGCTGTTACCCTGGGGTAAGGTATGTATCCAACTACTCTCCCTTCCAGCAGTGGGTAAATAGTAGGACAGATTGGGCTCTTTAACCTTGGTTAGGTAACCAGTCTAGGAAAAGGAAAACTCTGAACTCAGACCTGTTAAATTCCACTAAAAAATTAACCTTGCGTCGCGTTCTACTCGTGCAGAAGGGTTGGTAAATATATTCATATATATATATAGTCATCCACAGACACGTGTTTCGACTTATCAAGTCTCTTCAGTGTGGCTAGACATTTTGTGAGCTACCTACAGCCGGGTTAGAAATCCGATCGTTTCAGCATCAGTCGGACAGCTTAACCGCTCGGCTATCGTCACCCACATAATGCGAAGGGGATTTTAACTGTTTTAATACACACATCTGTATGTATGTAAAGGCCGCCATAGAGTACTCCATCCCTTTTATAGGAGTGACACCACTTCGATCCTTAATGTTCGGTCATTTGTTCGTAAAATCATGAGTCAGGTTAAGCTAAAAGTAGCTTTCGTCTTCCCCACCTCGAAGCCCTGGACTCGTTTAAGTATGAAATTGGGACAATAAACGACATGCTAGACCATAGGACTTTACACAGTATCTGTGTATAAAAGCTTAAAGGATTTTAGTCGTCTTAGTGAAATCAGCGGGGTGTTTTTTAATTTCCAACTGACCTTGGTTCTCTATGATTTTACGCTTGAAAGACGATTAACCTTTTTAAAAGATGTCGTTCCTGCTGCTTCTTCGGAATCAACAGCTTTGATCCCCTGTGAGGCTTTCTGATAAAGATTGACAAATTCTAATCCCCTATAATAATAATAAAAAAGAGTTATTTCCTATAAGTCTAACATAAACAAAGGGGAACTACTCCTGACTGATAAATTATTTATTGATTGATTGATCTACTAGGAAAAAAGACGGGTTAGGGTTAGGGTTAGGGTTAGGGTTTAGGGTTAGTTTAATGGGGAAATAAATAAATAATTTATCAGTCAAGAGTAGGTCCCCTTTTTATGATAGACTTATTGATCATAACCGAAAACAGCCTCCGACCATTTCGAAAATATCTAAAAACATAAAACTTGGGTTTGGTTTGATTTGGTTCCTTCGTTGTCACATTGACTATATATATATAATATATATATATATATATATATATATATATATATATATATATATATATATCATATATATATATGAGGAAAAAAATGAGTAAAGAAAAGAAATGTAGATGGATAAAAATGAATTTTATCGATATCACTTTTAATTGATATCACTTACACATGTGTTTCGGTCTGTTTATCAAAATGTATACGGATTTACGTTATTATTATTATTAAAATAATCAGATGGAGTTGAAATGATGATAATAATAATAATAGGAAAAATGCATAAAATGTTCCGTACACAGATTTTAACCGTCCCTAAACGGCGTCTGCGTTCATAAACATTTTAAAAAATATTCTCTTTCGAACTTTTTGAAATTCTATTCTCGTCTCCAACTCAAAAAATAAAAATACTACTCTGATGAAGGTCGGCAAAATCTGTGTACGGAACATTTTATGCATTTTTCCTATTATTATTAGTATCATCATTTCAACTCCATCTGATTATTTTAATAATAATAATAACGTAAATCCGTATACATTTTGATAAACAGACCGAAACACATGTGTAAGTGATATCGATTAAAAGTGATATCGATAAAATTCATTTTTATCCATCTACATTTCTTTTCTTTACTCATTTTTTCCTCATATTGTCGGATTCATTTCCCATTCTCATATATATATATATATATATATATATATATATATATATATATATATATATATATTGCTTAAATAGGTTGGTTATATTTACATATAGGGAGTGTTCAATATTATTGTTATAACATGTATAATTAATAAGTTACGGTAGTGAAGACATGAAATCAGCGCCTATGAGTTTTGGGTAGGAAAATTGCATTGGTGAGAAATTGTCAGTTAAGACAAGACAAGAGATGTTGACTTAATGGCTTCGTTACTCTAACTCCCTTCCCAATTTTAAAATCTTAGGATTTATTTCTGAATTATTATTACTGCAAAAGATAAATAAGAACAATCATAACATGGAAAACAACTCATAACATTGTTATCTAACATTCTATGAAAAGTGAATGGAAATGAATCCGACAGTATGAAATAAATATTTTTAGAAAAAACAAACAAATGATGTTATAATTCGCTGACAGAAATCTGTTTCGACCTTTTATTAAAGTGGTCTTCATCAAGAGCGAAATGTTTGTGATAGAAACCGTTTGAGTAAACCGTTACAAAACAAAAGTGGTACAAACGGAACGTTTGAGTTCGGAGCCGGAATTTCTTATTTTATTTTTAAATTTTGAAAATGCATATTCTGTTTTTAAAAAATAAAAATAAAATAATTTTTTTTTTTAAATCAGAAGCAAATCCACAAAGAAAACTGAAAGAGTTTATTTTTCTATTTTTTCTTTTTCTTATATATAAAGTAAAAAAGTATGAATGATTGTAAGGTTTTTATTTTTTGGATAATGTGAAATTTAAATTTGTTGGGAATATATATATATATATATATATATATATAAAGGGTCGTACCTACTCCAAACCTGTTCTGCAAAAGGACCGGAAATGACGCATTAATTCCAACTGATAACAGGTGACCGCAGTCAATTAATATTAAGGTTAACATTTAAACCGTTACCTCCACAAATCAATGAATTATGATCATAAATTAAAGGTCAACCAATACACGAGTTGGTTGGTTGGTTGGTTGGTTGAATTTTACGGCATGTCAACCCTTCTTGAGTTATTTGATACCGTTCTTGTTTGGTATTCATTTTCTTTTTAAACTCAATTTGTAACATATTTTTAACCATTTAACCTATAGATGGGACCCTAACATGTACTACCACTTCGTGTCTGGGTGAACCTGGGGGTAAATTGCGATAAAGAGGTACTCCACATTCCCCAGAGCTCCAGAATTGGAACTTCACCCCAAGATGCAGATCAACCTTATACCCAGGACACCCAATACACGGGATCAATATATGCATGTATAAAAGTTGCCGGGGTGGCCTAATGTCAGTATAAGCCAGGCAGCGCTAAACCTAAGAGATTGTTTTGGTGTCTGAGACGGAGCGGGATACCTACCATCAGCACCTCACTTTACCTGACATATCCCTATGCTACTCATGCGCTGAGTTGACAAGGGCCGGTATCGAACCCGGAACCTAGTGGTACATTCTAATGCCCCATCCGACTGGGCGGCGAAGAGTCTTAAGGATAGAGCCCGGGTGGATGAGTGGTTCATGACATGCAATACTCCACTTTGGCCCTATCTTGGGCTAGACGGGCGGTCAGAGAGGCCCCCTCCGATCAATCGGCTGGTCACGTGAAGCCCTAGCACCTATATGATTGCCCCAACCCTATTGCCCTTATGGCAAGCCCCAGCCCCTTTTTATCATATGGGTGCTAGAAGGCGGTGGCTGCGGGTCTTACATGTCCTGGGAATGACGTTAAACTCTATCTGATGGTGAGGTTCCAGTTCTGGAGGTTTGGGGAATGTGGAGCACCCCATTCATCACCATTGCTCCCTGGTCCACTCTGACCCGGAGTGGTAGTACCTGTTAGGGTCCCATCTATGGGTTAAATAGAAAAACGTATTTATAAAAAAATTGTATTATCCATTAAGAATGGATTTATTTCAAAACTTTATCGGCATTAAATAACCCACTGAGGTTGATATGCCGTAAAACAAAACAAAACAAAACAAAAAAGAAGACTCTTCCGTGTCATGTCATCAAGCGTAGAGGCCATGTGCGGGATGTTGTTGACGGAAACAAGCAGCTTCCACATTGCAATCATTGCTCCATTAGAATTTGAACAACCGAAAGATGTCATTTCGAAAATTGTATTTCGTCTCCAAACAACGTCAGACCCCCGGCCAAGAAAGTACCACCCACGGGACGAGGAGGGTGGCTGGGTAAACATCCGACTATATCTGGCTTCAGTCAAAAAGCAATTATCTCTTTCACGTCTTTCTTCTTCTTCTTCTTCGAAGAAAAAAAACACACATCATCGAATGTTAAAGTAAATGTGTGTACGGGGGTAGAAATATCAATAAGTATTTCTCTCTCTTAAGCGTCTCACCGCCGAGTAATGGTTAACGAGCTAGTCTTCGTTACCATTAAAGATCCTCTATATTTCTTTCTATATATTCTATATCTGTCTGTCCCCGCCTCCCCTCTCCCCCCCCCCCCTCTCTCTTCTCTCTCTCTCTCTCTCTCTCTCTCTCTCCTCTCTCTCTCTCTCTCCTTCAAACGATCTATAATTCTATCTATCTATCTATCATATCCATATATAATTCTATCGATCCATCTATCTCCATAATTATCTCTCTTACTCTTTCTTCTCTCTCTCTCTCTCTCTCTCTCTATATATATATATATATATATATATATATAATATATATATATATATATATAAGTATATGTAAAACAAAATTTCTTTTGCGATGAAACAAAGAAAATACAGTGCTCAATCACAGTTTGTAAGAGCTAATATTTATTTATTTTACAATGTTTTCATAGATCAATGTTCATTATCAACGACCGCGGTTTCATGCTAAAAGCAATCATCAGGTTGAGGAGCAAGATCCAATGGTGTTTGTTGGAGTTCTTTACTCAATGTCACATTTAGGATTGTAAATAACGTCGGTTAGTTTTTACGGACGCTGTTATTTTTTTTTAAAATTTGAATTTTTTTGAAGTAATGCCAACGAAGTTGCCTCCCTTTATTCGTTAAAAAATATAGGGTGTTTTTTTTTTTTATAATATATATATATATATATATATATATATATATATAATATATATATATATATATATATATATATATATATATATATATATATATATATATATATATATATATATATATATATATATATATATATATATATATATATATATATATATATATATATATATATATATGGGGATCTGTGCGGTAAAGTGAGGAGCTGATGGTTGCTCCATCTCAAACGCCAAAAACAATCTTATTGGTCTAGTGCAAGTGAAAAGGGAATAGACTCCCTCGCTATCTGGCTGATACCGACTTTAGGCCACCCCGACGACGACTTACTTTTATATATATATATATATTATATATATATATATATATATATCAAACACATTGTTTGTTTGTTTACTTCTCATACTGTCGTGTAGCAAAGTCACCATAAATGGAATATAACCTACTTCTAAACAAACGAAAAATCTGGGAAAAAAAAACAGCTAGTGTAATGGTTAGAGTCCCCGCCTATTAGCTTGCCATTCAGGGTTCGAATCACACACAAAGCAGTCTTCCTATCTATAGCTCTGCTGATGAGGCCTAATAGGTTGAAATGTACACACAGAGATTGATTTTTCTCGATTTGTTTTGTCTTTCATTAATTATCAATTAATTAATTTTCAAAATTATGTACGACTTCAATTAAGCACATATTCTCCCAAAAATTGTCGGTTAAAAAAAGCCATATCAAATACAATGTTTGTTTGTTTACTTCTCATATATATATATATATATATATATATATATATATATATATATATATATATATTAATAAGTCATCCACATATATTATATATCCCTCTTTCAAAATATCTATAATTCTATCTATTCACCCATCCTTCTATCTCTCTTATCTCCCCTATCTATATCTTTGGTTAGGCAACTAGTCTAGGAGAAAGAAAACACTGAATTCAAAAACACACACATATATATATATATATATATATATATATATATATATATATATATATATATATATATGGTAACTCTAACCCTAACCCTGGTGCTGCCCGTACCGCGAACTTGTTTTGCAATAGGACCTGAAATGATGCATTGGTTTCCAGCTGATGTCAGGTGACCTCAGTCAAGTGCTTGCAAAAACCTCTAATCAGTCGGTCGCCTCGCTAGAGTATCGCGGTTAATAACCCAGTCTATTACGACTGTATTGAATTCAATTCCTTAACTTGGTGTCTCGTTTCCAAGAGATTGACTTAGTTAAGCTTCGTAAATAAAAACTCTGACACTCGTTATTCAGTCTCTCTTTTTTTATATAAAAACTTGTCGTTTTGCAGTGTGAATTTCAAAATTAAAACGATTCATAATTATTTTGTCAACTTGAGAGAAAAAAAATCCCATGAATTTGGCCTAATGAGTTCTTTTTTGTATATATATATATATATTATATATAATATATATATATATATATAAAATTCTTGCGTCGTCTTTCAGCCGTGAAACTTTGAGACGCGGCTCAAGATGAATTCTTAAATGGTTTCAAGAAATCACACACCTCGCAAGGAACAAATCTTTTAACTCATAAATAATTAAAATAATCTCCACATTTGTTGACAACTTATTTACTCCTTATTTTCTCTTTTACTTTTCTTCTCGGTTTCAATTGATTTCGTTTAATTAACATCTATTAAATGTACATATATAAGTGTTGTATACCCTTCTTTACTTTCTTCTATTCTTCTGCTGTTCATCTTTTCTCTCTTAACTTCTTCTAGCGTCTCTTCTAGCGTCTTGGTGGTCGGTCGCACTTAACTCATTTCTTCTTCTAGATCAGTCTTGTTACCAAGACATTCACCAACCACAAAACCGTATTATTTTCGTATGGTTTTTATTTACTAAACTAAACATTTCATGTAACTAAACATAGCGCGCGTATGCAGTGAGTTCCAGTTAAGGCAGTACATCTTCTCTGCCCGACGTCCAAACTGAAACTGAGGACCCAACCAGGTCCCACGTGATTTCACGTATTTCGCGGGCTTTCTGTAATCTTCCATGGAAAGTCCCGTCCGTGATATGAAAAGGTCCAACCCTTTAGAAATACAGGGGATTGACAATAATCTTATGCAACCGCATAGATTATGTAACAAAAGTACTAATTTATAATAATGTATATAATGTTATCACTTTATATAATAATTCATAATAGTTTCTAATAATATAATATAATATGATTATATGTAATATAATTCTTATTATAATGGAGATTGTGTGTTTGTCTGTGTGTCACCGAAACATTATCACTACTTAAGTCACAATTCTCGTCACATTCTCCATTATGTTATATTTATTTAAATCTCAACAATTAATTAAATTGTTTTACTTTATTAATACTGTTGGCCATATCTACATTTATCTACCTCATACGCCACTTGTATGGGTTGGACACAAGGTCTCGTTTTTATGTGGGACCACCCACAAGCCGAGACTCATGGGTGGCAGGTGGAAAAAATTGCGTCGATCCCGTCGGCATTCCCCCTCGAGGGGGGATCAGGCACTGGGCAATAAACCCAGCCCTGTCCCTTTAAATCAAGGGGGTAGGTATTGCCTGGGGGTAGCCCCCTGGGATCGACGCTATTAACTTGTAAAGATCCAGGGACGAAGCTACTGGACCCCCGGCGATGGCCATATCTACATACTAATAACATGAAATTGTATTTATATATACAACAAAATAGCGGTTTACAGTGTGAATGGGAAGGCTAATTTGCATATTGATATCAAAAATTTGATTTTAATAAATATGTGCTAATTATTATTGATTTCTAATTGTTTGGTTTTATCTTAATGAATATGAGCAAATATCTCGGTGATAAATCTTAAAAGAAATCCATTAACAAGAGGAAATAATTGTAATTTTATTTTTTACTTCCTATTTTAACTGAATAGTTAAATTAGCCAAATTTAGCAATAAAAGACGGGAGTGATGGAAGAGTAAGTTTCAGTTGTTCTATTTTTCGATTATACCCCAGTCTGTTTTAAAACTTTTTTTCTGTTTAAAAATACTAATTATTTTTAAAATAATCTATTTTACATAAAAAATAATTTAATTTATATAAAAAATTCATATTGAAAGTACTAATTTATAATTTTTTTAGATTATCTATAATATAAAAATACCAATTTATAATAATTTGCATAATAGTATTAATTTATATAATAATTTATAACTTATAATATTATTATATAATATGATTATATATAACATAATTATATATAATAACAAATATATAATAATTTATAATTTATATATAAAGAAATACACATTGACAACTTATTTATTATTTATTTAGTCCTTCCGTTTTGTTTTCGGCTTCAATTTCTTTCATTTAAGTTCATTCAAACCAACTAACATCAATTCTACATTTCCTTTTTTTGCAGTTCGGAAATACAAAGATCGTTTGTGGTTTGTTTTTTGTCTAACCCCGACCCTGCTCGAGTTCATCAAGTTTTTTTATTTTTTATTTTTTATTTAAAACCCCAGAAAGAAAAAATGAAATCAGATACTTAAAAACTGAACTAATGCATTTAAAAAGAAAAAGAAAAAGAAAGAAAGAAAGCAAAGAATTAAAGGGGAAGAAAAGGGAAAAAGAAAGATACTAGAATGAAAGAAAGTTCAATCGAGCAAAGAAAGAAAGAAAGAAAGAAAGAAAGAAAGAAAAGAAAGAAAGAAAAGAAAGAGAGAAAGTGATGTTGCAAAATTTAAAAGAAGAAAAAAAAAAAAAAAAGAAAAAGAAAAAAAGAAGAAAGAAAGAAAGCAAAGAAAGAAAAGAAAGAAAGGAAGAAAAGAAGGGAAAAGAGAAAGATACTAGAAAAGAAGAAAGTTCAAATCAAGAAAGAAAGAAAGAAAGAAAGAAAGAAAGAAAAGAAAGAAAGAGAAAAGTGATGTTGCAAATTTAAAAAGAAAGAAAAAAAGAAAGAAAAAAGAAAGAAAAAAGAAAGAAAGAAGAGAAAAGTGAAAAATTTAAAAAGAAAAAAGAAAAAAGAAAAAGAAAGAAAAAAAAAAGAAGAAAAAGAAGTAGAAAAAGAAAGTTCAAATCAAGCAAAGAAAGAAAGAAAGAAAGAAAAGAAAGAAAGAGAAAAGTGATGTTGCAAATTTAAAAAGAAAGAAAAAAAAGAAAAAGAAAAAAAAAGAAAAAAGAAAGAGAAAGTGATGTTGCAAATTTAAAAAGAAAGAAAAAAAGAAAGAAAAAAGAAAGAAAGAAAGAGAAAGTGATGTTGCAAATTTAAAAAGAAAAGAAAAAAAGAAAGAAAAAGAAAGAAAGAAAGCAAAGAAATAAAAGGGAAGAAAAGGAAGAAAGGGGAAAAGAAAGATACTAGAAAAGAAGAAAGTTCAAATCAAGCAAAGAAAGAAAGAAAGAACTTTAGCAAAGAATGAAAAAAAAAAAACAAGAAAAAAGGAAATAAAGAATGAATGAAAAAAATGAAATTAAAGAAAGAATGAATCAAGCAAAGAATAAAACAAAAAACAAAAAAGAAATCAAAAGTAAAAAAAAAAGAAAATCAAATGAACGAAAGAATGAGAAGAAATGAAGTATTTCCGCTTTTGAAGTAAATCGTCTGGTTGTAATGGAGACGATAGACGAAGCAAAAGTCAATTAATGTTCAAATCTTAAGCAAGGAGATTGATTACTCGTTCATGGAGTAAACGTTTTTGGTGTGATTAGGAGAAAAGCAAAATGATACAGTCCGAAATGAACAGAAAGTTTCGAATGAAGGAACCACAACAATCAACAAGAAGAGAAAAAAATCTTTTCCTAATAAGACTCAGGAGATTTTTAGCTTCGCCATCTTGAAATCAGAACAACCAAAAATAAACAGGAACGGCGATTCTTAATTCGAAAAATAACTCAAAAAACAGAATTCTTCAAAATCTGAAAAGTAAAATTTAATTAATTGGAATGATAGTGCCGAATGATAGCTCAGTCGGTAGAGCATCCGACTTGGAACCACAAGGATCCGGGTTCGATACCGACCCTCGCCAATTCAGTATATGAGTAGCACAGGGTTCTGTGAAGTAAAGTAAGGAGTAATGGTATGTCTGGCGCCCCGCCTCAAATACCAAAACAATCTCATTGTTTAGTGCTAGTGAAAAGGGAATAGACTCAATAAAATCAACAACAGACACTGGCCAATGTAAAACGACATAGAATGCATTTAAGATCGTTGGTTGGTAATTGACTGGAATCAGTTGCTAACTGGATTCTCTGCCACAAGGAAAAAAACTCTTGTCCTACCTAGGATTTCAAGAAATATAACAGGCTTTCTACAATTAAAACTACACCCTTTTTCTACCATTGGATTTACGAATAGGAGAACTAAATACTTAGAATGGCGACCAGAACTGTAAACGAAAATTAAAGGATGTCCTCCCGACTTGACAAAATTGTGACGTTAGCGTAACGATTATCGTCGTAGGAAATAGAATCGGTGACCCAGGTTCAAATCCTAGACAAGACTGTTTGCGTTTTACTTATAGACTTGGCGAGATCATGTGATCTTTTCCTTGGCCAATCACTGTCAGTACTCTGAGGCTGATACAATACTTAACCGACCCTACTGGTCATAATTACGCTGACATTCTTTGACGACGGATATAGGATTAAATCACTGGACCTTTACCAATACGCAGGATAGGACTTATATGCTTACCAAGGGATTCCATAATATAGGACTTTCTTTAAGCCCTTTTCAACTGGCCAAGGATGGCACTTAAAAACTTTACAATCTGTCCCCATCTCTTCAGCTTAATTGTAGGACAGAGTGTTTTCATTAGCCTTGGTTAGGCAACCAGTCTATGAGAAGGAAAACTCTGAATTCAAACCAGATTTATTCCGCTTGACTTTGTGTTACATATTGCCTGTGACGGAGAGGTTGGTTAAACACAAACTCGAAAAATTGGCGCAACATAATCTTCCTAATTATCGTCACCATTTTCACCTTTGTAATCTTTGCTGCATTTTCCCTATTCTTGAAAACTATTTTAGAAAATTGAATTTGGTTGAGATGAAGTCGCTAATATATTCCATGTCAGAATGGACTTTAGTGTTCCCCCACCCACAAGCCGTGGATCGTCGTCGTCGAGTGATTGGGCGGATATAGGAGGAATGTAATAGAAACTTGGTGGGTGTAACAAATAAGAACTTGAAACTTTAAGTAAAAGAAAATCCCATCTCTTGAGAATTGGGCAGAATTATAAGACTAGACATTTTTTTTCTTTCTTTTTTTAAGAATTTAAATATCTAAATCGTTACAGAATCTGGGTTAATGGCTACTTGGTTAGTTGGATTTTACGGCATGTCAACCCTTGTTAGGTTATTTTATGCCGAAGACGTTTTGTTTTATTCATTCTTGTGGGAAATTTGTCATGTGGACTGTTTTTGCCTACCAATCGCCAAAGCTGCAGAACTATTTAAATCCTTGGCCGTTTAGATCTCAAGAAGTTGGTTAGTTGGATTTTACGGCGTGTCAACCCTTGTTGGGTTATTTTATGCCGAAGACTTGTTTTTTTATTCATTCTTGATGAGTTCTCAATTTTTCATCTCAATCTTTTAAACACATTTTTATCTTTTCTATTTAACCCATAGATGGGACCCTAACAGGTACTACCACTCCGGGCCAGTGTGAACCTTGTAGTAATGATGTTGAAGGGGGTACTCCACATTCCCCAGAGCTCCAGAGCTGGAACTTCCCCATCAGATAGAGTTTAACGTCATTGTTTGGTTTTAGAGGACCTCAATCCTCATTGGGTTAATATAACTGTTAGAGTTTCGAATCATATATAGTACAAAATGTACCTTCACAATCATTTTAAACAGGTAAACACTTCCTTTTTTTTCAAACAGAACTATTTGACCTATAGATGGAACCCTAACAGGTACTACCACTCCGGGTAAGAATGGACTTGGGACTTGTAGTAATGAAGGGGTGACTCCACGCTTTCTAGATTTCCAGTCTCGTCTACGAATCAAATAGATCTGATTAAAATTATTTGTATTCAAACGGAATACATGATACCTGTACATTATTTGTATTAAGAATAGTTACATGAAATTATAATTGTTTATTAAGGGTTATTATTAGTTACTTGAAACCATATAATTACATTATTTGTATTAAGAATAGTTACATGAAATTATAATTGTTTATTAAAGGTTATTATTAGTTACTTGAAACCATATAACTACATTATTTGTATTAAGAATAGTTACATGAAATTATAATTGTTTATTAAGGGTTATTATTAGTTACTTGAAACCATATAACTACATTATTTGTATTAAGAATAGTTACTTGAAGCTATGATATTTACTAAGGATTATTATTATTAGTTACTTGAAACCATATAACTACATATTTGTATTAAGAATAGTTACTTGAAGCTATGAATTTTACTAAGGATTATATTATTAGTTACTTGAAACCATATAACTACATTATTTGTATTAAGAATAGTTACTTGAAGCTATGATATTTTACTAAGGATATTATTATTAGTTACTTGAAACCATATAACTACATTATTTGTATTAAGAATAGTTACTTGAAGCTATGATATTTTACTAAGGATTATTATTATTAGTTACTTGAAACCATATAACTACATTATTTGTATTAAGAATAGTTACTTGAAACTATAATTGTTTACTAAGGATTATTATAAGTTAGTTGAAACCATGTAACTGTGCAAACAAATGATTATTATTAAATAGAAATAATTACTAAAAACCATATAATTATTTGGTTAGGAGGTTGATTTAGAAGGCTATCACAATGAAGGTGTAAAGAAAAAATAATAATACGGTAACAATGATGTTGTGTGTTAATCTGTATTTAATTCTTGAATTTTCGAGATAATATCTCTTTTTCAAAAGATCACTGGAACTGAAGCAGTCTAGTTATGGCATTTCTTTTTAGATGAATTTTTTTTTTAAATGATGGTATTTTTATATAACTGTATTCTCGTGTTGTATGTTTACGTGAATGCGGGTTTTTTTGTACTTGTGCATATGTTGTCATGTGCGTGTCCATGAAAATGCGTGTTGGTTGTGACGTTATGACTGTATCATAACGTGGGATTGCACGTGTATATGTATGTGCCTATTAAAGAGCGTATTTGTGTTTGGTGGCCATGGTGATGTATAATATTTCGTGTTGGATGTAATATAAATCAATTTGATCATTTATAATTATTATTATTATTATTATTATCATTATTATTATTATTATATAATCAATATAATTATTTGTATTAGATAGGAATACTTGCAACTGTATGCAAATTAATTGTGCGCTGACTGCATCTAAGAATGGGCTTGGGACTGATGTAGTGAAGGTGTCATTCCACATATCCCAGATCCCCAGAGTTTGAAAGTAGAATCATTCATATTGATTCGAAATGACAAAGCAAACATTTCTCACATACAAAACATTAAAAAGTGAAATAGATCTTGATACACAATACTTACCAGATCTCAATTGCTTATTCCGAACTGCTGGTCTCATTTTAGGCCGCCCAATTGGCTGGGGTTTCAGAATTCACCGACTGTACCTCTACAGAGGGGTAAAATCTCTATATGAGGCCACCTGTTGGCCGTGAGTAGCGATCCGTAATGCTTAGGTATCATGTGCTGATAGCACAGATTCTCTTGACTCTTTCTCGCAAACTGTCCCTATT
>CM042163.1:2848867-2883867 GCA_023376005.1 Doryteuthis pealeii
ACATAATACGTTGATCTGTTAGTGTGTGGTATTTTAACAGCGCTTACGTGCGAGCGCTTGTGTCTGTGCATGTATGTGTGTGTGTATGTTTTTTTCCTGTCGGATGGGTAGGTTATGTATGTTGTATATAGCTGGGTTGTGTTAATTGAGGAGTGCGGATGAATAATATTAACTTTAAGATTGCAAATGTTGTATATTATGGGCGGGTGGGAGGTGGTGGTTATGGAATGGCTGTGCTGTTTAATACGATGTGTAGCGGTGTCAACCGGACATTGATATATATATATATATATATATATATATATATATATATATATATATATATATATATCGAGAGAGAGAAGGGAGGAGAGAGAGAGTAAGATATTTATGGAGCTGAAATTTGTGCATTATCAGAAAAGTAAAAAGCTATCCTCGGTTTTGGATAATGGAAATATAAAAAAAACTGTCGTATTAAAAAAAAAAGTCCATTCTAATTGATTTAAATAAATACTTGAATGTAAATCTCGAAAATCTTCAATAAGACTTTTTTTTTATTTTGATCTTGTACATTTCATCTAATTTTTGACAAAACATCAACTCTTTTTTCTTATTCACGGCGACGATGCCGAATTTCTGGTATCTTTGTATATTATTCTACTTATTATTCTAAATCCAATGCTGTGTATTTAGCTGGTTTAACACGTGTGTACACAATGGCGTCTCTTTTGTAATTGAATCGACACATAAAATGGCGGTCATCCATTTCAAAAAGAACATTTTTCTTTCTGTTCTATTTTCATTTCTCCTTGTTTCCTTTGGACTTTGTTTTTTTGTTTTCCGAGTGAAATCCCTTCATCCAGCCGATAACAAAAACCTGAAATGCAATTCAATCATATCGTTTAATAATAACAGAAGCAGCAAAAATAATAAACAGATTTTCGCTTCGCCTTTCTCAACATTTTCCATTCTCATATGAAATATAATTTCGCGCCGCCTTCTTTGTGTTCAGTCCTGTTTTGTTAATTTGTTTATTGAGCTTTGAGTGAACGTCCAACTTTTCTGGTTGGTCGATGATTCCAAAAATGACGCCATTAAAAAAAAAACAGTTCGTATTTATCGGCAATGCCCAGTGCAAAAACAATGAAATAAAGTAGTTCATCCGCATTTTTTTATATTTATTTCGGGTTTGCTTATTATTATAATTTTTATATATTGAACTATTTCGCAATAGCTCTTAAGTAAACATATAAAAAATTGTAATAATTGAATTATCATACTGTGGTATATCCACAGGTCCCACTAGCTGTTGTTATAAATATTATTTACTACTTTTGACTTTTCACATCACTGTTAGCTGATGGTCTTTCACTGGAGTCTGGGTGACAGCAAATCTTCTCAGGTCTCCAGGACTCTTCTGAGTATTCTGGCAGATTGCAGCAGTGCAGTGTTCTGGATGGTATCAATTCTTCCTCTGATTTCCTGACTTTTATTATTATTATTATTATAGAGTTCTTCACACTAGTGTTAGCTGATGGTCTTCTTTCACTGGAGTCTGAGTGACTGCAAGTCTCCTCATGTCTCCAGGACTCTTCTGAGTATTCTGGCAGATTGCAGCAATTCAGTATTCTGGACGATCTATTATTATTATTATTATTATTATTATTATTATTATTATTGCTGTCATTGGCTGCTGTATTCAATCTCTTTTGGGCCTTTTTTGTCGGATTCTTCAAGTCCTTGTATTGCTCCATCCACATAATTAGTTCAGCGAAATAAAAAGAAGCAGATTTTGTGAAGATTTTCATTCGAAATAGGCTTTTAAAAAAATTATATCTAGATAGGTATAACTAATTTTTGTTCGGTATATTCTTGACCAGCTAATCTAAAAGCATACGCGAAACCACCAAATATATATATATATATGTGTGTGTGTGTGTGTGTGTGTGTGTGTGTGTGTGGTTGAGAGTAGAGGAAAATGTGGATATAACAACACAAAACGACTATGTTCAATTGATATTTCGCCTCATTATTGGTTGAAGCTCCCTCAGAATTTATTGACTTAAGTGCTTGTACATTCTGCGTTTCTGAGGAAGCTTCAACCAATAATCAGGCGAAATAATAATTGAATTTAGTCATTTATGTTGTTATATCCACATTTTCCTTTACTCTCAACCACATTTTGTCGGATTTATTCAACTCTTTACTCCTTTTATATATATATATATATATATATATATATATATATATATATAAGTAAAGTAAAGTCGACGGGGTGGCCTAAAGTCGGTACCAGCCAGTCAGCGAGGGAGTCTATCCCCTTTTCAATAGCGCTAGACCAAGGAGATTGTTTTAGCATCTGAGGTGGAGCGCCACACCTACCATCAGCTCCTTACTTTACCACACAGATCCCTGTGCTACTCATACGCTGAGTTGACGAGGACCGGTATCGAACTAGGAACCTTGTGGTTTCTAGCCGAACGCTCTACCGACTGAGCTAATATATATATAATATTATTATAATTTTTTTACAGACGCTGCCGCTGTCAATAACAACAAAGACAAAAGATCCGTTGAACAGGAACAACAGTCATTTGATAAAGGGAATCTAACGAACCCGAAAATTTATGATAAAAAATAATAATAATAAAAGAAGTGAATCCAATACTCCATAAACGTCGAGTTCATTCATTTTATTTTTAGATGATTCGTAATAACGTCCAACTTTTAAAAAAAACATAATATATATATATATATATATTATATATATATATATATATATATATATATATATATATATATATATAAAGAGAGAGAGAGAGAGGAAAAGTAAGTTTAATAAGGCGTATTCACAGATTTGTAAATTTGAAAGGTGTTTACCAAAATCAGTTCCTCGTGAAATATTGAGTTTAATTTAAGAACACAACAGTTCTATCAACTTGTATTATCAAACTCTACCAACGTCACTTTCTTATAATTCCGTAATGTTCACTCAAGCTCGCCTTAATGCAAAACTCCACTTCTTCGACTTTATATTCACCTTCCCCACTCCCATAAGGCCTCTCATTTCCGGTCTGCAATCTTATAAAAAAGAGTTACTTTCGGGAGCCACTTTTTCTCCGGCCATGAGGTTAATGAAGTTCCATTCCTTTTCATTTAAACTACAAACACTCTTACCAAAATTGCGAAAATATCTATATGCAGGTCTACAGAAATGTTTCTCGTTAATTTCATGCCACTGAAGGGAACTGAATTTGTTTCCAAAACGTTTTTACCGAACGATCCATCGCTTCCTCCTTTAAAAGAAAATGGATGTCCCTCTTTCCTGTCATTTCTTCACCATCCTTGGTCATGTGATCAGACGAATAACTGAACAACGGGTGATTTTTTTTTAAAGCTTGGGCTTGAATGAACGAACAGAGAAAAAAAAGATAACATTTTTCTTTCTAGAAACAATTTAAATATTCTGACTTTCATTTATTTAACAAAAGAGAAAAACTAAAATCAACGAATTGAAAAAAAATGGAAGAAGCAGACGACTAAGAAAAAATAACTCATGTCAAATAATTATTTCTTTTCCGTTTTTCATTTTTTTTCCCCCATTTTTATTTACTTATTCATATATATTTTTAGGGGGAAGAGGTTTTAGAAGTCTTTTTTTTTTTTTGTTACCCTCGTTTTTTTTCTATTGACCATGAATTTCTTACATCCTGTAATTATTTCTTTCTTTAATTTCTTTTTCTTTTTCTTCTTTTTTCTTTTCCAATTATTCTTTCTTTCTTTTTTCTTTTTCTTTTTATTTACCTATTTCTAAGGAAAAAAATCTTTTAGAAGTCAATTTTTTTTTTTTTGGGGGGGGTTCAATTTGACCATGAATTTCTTACATCCTGTCATCATTTCTTTCTTTAGTTTTTTCTTTTCTTCTTTTTTCTGTCTTTTCCAATTTTTCTCTTTTTTTTCTTTCTTTTCATCTTCATTTACCTATTTATATATATATATTCTTAAAGGGGGAAAGAAAAATTTTAGAAGTCATTTTTGTTTATTTTTTTCCATTTGACCATGAATTTCTTACATCCTGTCATTATTCCTTACTTTTCTCTTTTTTTTGTTAAGGGCGGGTGAAGGGTTGACTGATTTTTCCCACAGATTATTTCCACACCTTTTCTTCTTATCTGTAAATACTGTCAAAAGTTTTTCTCAATTCTGATTGTCTGGTTTCCGACAAGAAAATTTCACCAGGACTTCCCCTTTCATTTTTTTTTTTTTGCGGATAGCGGGGAGGGCTTTGCGCTAAGATTTTCCATAGAAAGAAAAAATAGAAGATGGATTGCTTTGCTTCAAGTCATTTGACAGTCAAATCTTTTTGAGAAAAAATAAAAATAAAATAAAAACGAGGGCAGATAGGTCGAAAAAAGGTGTTGCGTTTAACAAATTATTTGCATTATTTTTTTTAATGATCTGCCAACCACAGATGCAAGTGCACGGAAGTATTCTCTCTCTCTCTCTCTCTCTCTCTCTCTCTCTCTCTCTCTCTCTCTCTCTCTCTCTCTCTCTCTCTCTCTCTCTCTAACACACACCACCGCTCTCTCTCTCTTTCACTCTCTTCTTATCTATTTATCTATTTATCTATCCCTCTCTCTCTCTCTCTCTCTCTCTCTCTATATATATATATATATATATATATATATATATATATATATATATATATAATATTTATATTATAAATTGTTTTCTTCTTTAACAGCATTGTGTGATGTTTTCATTCCACCTTTTCTACTCATATATATATATATATATATAATCCAAAAGTCCAGAGAAGAAATCTTCCTTACGACACAAGAGTTTTATTTAAAAAACCTGTCGCAGTTTGAGAGCTCAATGTGTGCTCTTAATGTTAGAGTCAAAGAGCAAATATATAAGTAAAGAAATAACAAAAGACATACAGATTGAGCATTATAGTCTATTTCAGGTAGCTTAGACACTTTGTCTAAGCCCCCTAAAATTGACTATAAGGCTAAATCTCTAAGTCTTTTGTTATTTCTTTACTTATACTTATATATATATATATATATATATATATATATATATATATATATATATATATATATATATATATATATATATATATATATATATGCGCTCTCCTATATATAAGGGATGGAGCACTCTATGCCGGCCTTTACATACAAAGCGATGTGTGTATTAAAACAGTTAAAATCCCCTTCGCATTCTGTAGGTGATAACAGCCCGATGGTTAAGATGACGGACAGACACCCAACCGATCGGATTTCAATTCCGGCTGTAGGTAGCTTACAAATGTCTTGCCACACTAAAGAGACTTGATAAATCGAAACACGTGTCTGTGGATGACTATATATATATATATAAGATTTTTGGATGTTTGTTTTTATAGAAGCAATGTTGAATAAATTATTATTTATATTTTTGCTAGAAGGCAATTATAAATGCATGTATCGCATAAAATTCGATAATTATAGAAAATAATCTTGACAAGTAAATCCCGCAAAGGATGGCTCGCTATGCAGAACACCGTACAGACTGTTTCGACTTTATTAAGTCTCTTCAGCGATGTATACATCGCTGAAGAGACTTAATAAAGTCGAAACAGTCTGTACGGTGTTCTGCATAGCGAGCCATCCTTTGCGGATTTACTTGTCAAGATTATTTTCTATAATTATCGAATTTTATGCGATACATGCATTTATAATTGCCTTCTAGCAAAATATAAATAATAATATATATATATATATATATATATATATATATATATATATATATATATATATATATATATACCTATGTCTCTGCCCGCTTACTTATCTACATCGTTATACTTCGTGTCTAAAACTTCCCATCTATCATTTCTTCAAACGTTTCGTTACAGTCCAAATGGTACAGCCATACAGTAGTACTGACACGGTTACAGCTTGGAAGAAATCCCGTTTTATTTTATCAGAGATCAGATTTCAAAATGGTCACTAACCTATCAATAGCTGACCATACTTTACATATGAGTATGTTGACATCTCTTTCAGTAGATGAGATATGACTACCGAAGTAGGTGAACCCGTCTACTTATTTAAGGTTTTCTATTGTGATAAGAGGACTGTACATGTCAGAAGTCACCCTGATACAACATCATGAAGCTAAGAGGTCCATAAGAAAGCAACGGCAACAAAGCATCGGAACATCATCATCTACAGGGACAACCTACAAATGCAAAATCTGTGGTCGAGAATGTTTCTCAAAGATAGGACTTCATAGTCACAGGAGGCGCTGCAACTTCAGGGGCAGACAAAAACTTTTATCATAGTCTTTCGAGACTGAATTGCCAATGATTATGGTTTTTTGGTTTGTTTTGTTTTACGGCATATCAACCTCAGTGGGTTATTTAATGCCGATAAAGTTTTGAAATAAATCAATTCTTAATGGATAATACAATTTTGTTTATAAATACATTTTTCTATTTAACCCATAGATGGGACCCTAACAGGTACTACCACTCCGGGTCAGAGCGGACCAGAGAGCAATGGTGATGAAGGGTGTTTCCACATTCCCCAAACCTCCAAAACTGGAGCCTCACCATCAGATAGAGTTTAAACGTCATTCCCAGGACATGTAGACCCCGCACCCCGCCTTCTAGCACCCATATGATAAAAAGGGTTGGGCTTGCCATAAGGGCAATAGGGTTGGGAGAATCATATAGGTGCTGGGGCTTGACGTGACCAGCCGATTGATCGGAGGGGGCCTCTCCGACCGCCCGTCTAGCCCAAGATAGGGCCAAAGTGGAGTATTGCATGTCATGAACTGCTCATCCACCTGGGCTCTATCCTTAAGCATCACGAGTCGCCACCCACGGCCAACAGGTGACCCCATTGGGGGAGTCTTACCCCTCTGCAGAGTGCAGTCGGGCATTCTAACACCCAGCCGACAGGGCGGCAATGATTTATGATAATCACGAAGAAAAAGTAATGACTGTTTTGGAAAGGATCGGGCAACAAGGGTAGCGGTGTGGGGATGGGGATATTGAAAGAAGAATAAGAAAAAAACAGAAATATGGTTGGGGGTGGAGGCTGAAGATTTGACAGTCCCAATGATGCAAATCACGAAAGCAAATACATAATGAGGGTCAAATGAGGGAGAGGGTGTGCAAAAAAAGTTGGTCAGCATAATTATGAAGTCCTTCTCGCATTACCCGACAAGTGAATATGTTTTTGTCTTCAGGCATCAAATATCCGTGGGGTGGCCTCATCATCATCATCATCATCATCGGGAGAGATATTTTCCTGATACTGTCATCTGTTATACGTTGACATTTTACGCACACACACACACGCGCACACACACACACACACACACACACACACTGATGACAAACCAATCACATATACGTGCGTATACAAATATATGCACACGTACACACACAAACACACACACACACACACACACACACACACATAATATATTATATATTATATATATATATATATATATATATAGTAAGTAAGTAAAGTCTTCGGGTGGTCTAAAGTCTGTATCAGCCAAACAGCGAGGGAGTCTATCCTCTTTTTTCCAAGGAGATTGTTTTGCATCTGCGGTGAAGCGCCACGTCTACCACACACACACACACAAGACACACACAGACACACACACACACACTAATGACAAACCAATCACGTACACTATACACACATATATGTGCGTATACAAATATATGCACACAACACACACACACACACACACACACATATATATATATATATATATATATATATATATATATATATAAGTAAGTAAAGTCTTCAGGGTGGTCTAAAGTCTGTATCAGCCAGATACCGAGGGTGCCTATCCCCTTTTCCCTATCGCTAGAGACCAAGGAGATTGTTTTGCATCTGCAGTGAAGCGCCACATCTACCAACACACACACACACACACACACACACACACACACACAAACACACACACACACACACACACCACACATATATTATATATATATATATATATATATATATATAATATTATTATATTATATATTAAGTTGGTCTTAAGATTGTATTGGCAAGAAAAACTATCAGTCACTGGGCGCCATATCCACGCTACCTTAACTTGGATATAAATGTTCTGTCAATTATATTGGACGCTGTTTACTTAAAAATAGCACTCACATTATCTATGTAATATATATATATACATATATATATATATATATATATGTATGTGTGTGTGTGTGTCTGTGTGTGTGTGTATGTATGTATGTATAATAACAATAATAATAATGATAATAATAATAGTAGTAAAAGAAAAGAGTTAGAGGTCTACCATGGTTTCAATCTAATATTAATATATTTTTAATATATTGAGCACCTTTGCATTATTTACTGATGCCACTGCGATGGAAAGGTCAAAGCGCCAATTAGATACTATATATATATATATATATATATATATATATATATATATATATATATATATGAGAAAATTTGAAAATAAAAGTGTTCCGAAAATGGGATGAATTTCGGAACACTTGTTTTTTCAAATCTTCTTTATATTGTCGGATGTAATTTCCATATTTACTCCCCATATATATATATATATATATATATATATATATATATATATATATATATATTGGTTTGGCGGTTGGTTTTGAAGGCTATCACAATGTAAGTGTAAAGAAAAATAAGATAACTATGGTGTTGTTTGCTAACCTGTAATTTTTTTTATTTCAAATAAATAATAAATCATAAACAATAAATTTTTTTAAATAAAAAAAATTACAGGTTATATACTAGCAAATATATGCACCCTCCGGGTGCAAGTATTTAAGTTTTAATGTAATAAAATATTGTATTAAATTAGAAAGGCTAATGAAACTAAATAAGAATACAGATAAAAAGATTTGAAACAGAGGGAGTATAATAAAATATTTGAAACAGAGGGAGTATAATAAAAAAATGGAACAACTGAAACTTACTCTTCCATCACTCTCGTCTTTCATTGTTAGTTTTTCTAATTTAAGTATTTAGTTAAAAGAGGAAGTAAAGAATAAAATGACAGTTATTTTATCTTGATAATGGATTTCATTTAAGATTCATTGAAGAGATTTTTGCTTATATTCATTAAAATAAAACCAAACAGTTAGAAATCAATAATACTAAGCATATATTTATTAATATATTTAATATTAATATGCAAATTAGCCTTCCCGTTCACACTGTAAACCGCTATTTTCTTGTATATATAAATATAATTGCATGTTGTCAGTATGTAGACATAGTTAACAGTATTAATAATGTAAGACAATTTTATTAATAATTGAGGTTTAGATAAAAATAAAATCATGGAGAATGTGATGTAAATAACAAAGGGAATTGTGACTTGTATAGTTATATAGTTTCGGTTACAGACAGACAAACCCACAATCTCCATTATAATAAGATATATATAGATAGATGTGTGAGTGTGTGTGTGTTCACATATTTTAAGCGTTCATAATTTACTGCTTTTTCTTCATCTTCTTTTCACCTCCTTTAGGTTGAAAATAAAAGAAACATTTATTCTTTAACGAACAAAATAAAAATGGAGGAAAACGTGTCGGACAACATTTCGCGCGCTTTGTCGCCAATCACATTTTGTTGTTGTTCTTCTTCTTCTTAAACAATGGCGTCTTCCATTTTCCCTAATCATTCACATCTGTCTTTTCTTTTCTCTCCTCATTCACAAAGTGACAAGACAAATGTTGCTTTCTTGACAATCAACGTCCCAACTCTCTTATCACCTTTCTTCTCGTTTTGTCTTCACGTGACAATTGTTTGTTTTTTTTTTCGCTCTCAATTGACGTCACTAACAAAAAGACAAAATGATCGGTTTCTATTTCAATTGACAAACACTTTCACTTTACAAGTAAACGCGTCTTAACGAATTTTCCGTATCTTTCTTCTTTTTTTTTTTTCATACCTTTTATTAATGCATATATACTTCAACTATATATATTTACCAACCCCTCCGCACGAGCAGGATGTGACACATGGTCAATTTATTAACCGGAGTTCAACAGGTTTGAATTCAGAGTTGTCCTTCTCCTATACTGGTTGCCTAACTGTTGTGAGGTTTTAAGGGGTCAAATAAGAACAAAACGACAGGTAACAAATTTATTAACAGAAAGTAGACAAATACAATAGAGATGTGGAAATTACGTCCGACAAAATAGAGTTATTGGCTCACTCGCATTGGCTTACTCCTAAGCCACAATTATCCCTGTTACTTATAGTAACCTGTCGGCGCATTCCATTAGTCTTATAGGGTGTATCACCTATAACACTAACCAAGGTTAAAGAGTCCAGTCTGTCCTACTATTTATCCATAGCCGGAGGGAGAATGGGATTCATACCTTTCCCAAGGGTATTAGCGCTAAGTGAAATGCAATTACCACATCCAGGATTTGAACTCGGGGCGACGAGTCCATTTCCCATGACTTTAACCATCACACCACGCGCTTCCCACTATATACTTCAACTATAACCGTGAGTAATGGACAAGGCGAGACGAGTTCAAATCATGGACGTAGCTGTTTGGACTTCATATAGCACTAATTGTAAGGGTAGATATTTCCCCTACAATATAATTGAACTCGTCCAATGAAGCGCATAGAGATACGAATACACATTCACATACAAGTATGTATTTACCAACCCCTCCGCACGAGCAGGATGTGACACAAGGTCAATTTATTTAGCGCAGTTTAACGGGGTTGGATTCAGAGTTTTTCTTTCTCCTAGACTGGTTGCCGTACCAAGGTTAAAGAGCCAAGTCTACCCTACAATTTACCCATAGATGGAGGGAGAGTAGTTGGATGCATACCTTTCCCAACGGTATTAGCGCTATGTCTCTCGAAATAGCATGAAGCTCGTCCAGGATTGAACTCGTGTAACTGTGTCCATTTCCTATGACCCTAACCATTACACCACGAACTTCACTTTACGAATAAACGCGTTTTTGAGAATTTTCAGCATCTTTTTTTCTTACGTTTTATACTTTATTTGTAACTTAAACTATAACCCGTGAGTAATGGACAAGGCGAGACGAGTTCAAATCCTGGACGTAGCTGTTGATTTCACATAGCACTAATTGTTGTAAGGGTAAGATATTTCCCATACAAGATAGTTGAACTCGTCCAACGAAATACATAGAAAAAGCCTGATAGATACAAGATAGATTGAAAATAGCTTAAACCTCTGTGTTTATTATAATAATACCAAACTGACTTTGACTCACTCTTCAAGTAATATCTCCTAAATACATATTTCCCACCCTATAATGTGCAGTCTTTCCCCTTCCATGAAGTCATGAATTTAAACAGGAGAAATTAATGAATACCATATAAAAATCCCCTTTTCTTTTTTTCAGTAGAAAATCAGTAGTTTCTTTATTTGTTGGTTCAATATAGCAATACATATAACAATTTTAAAAAGTGTTTATTTTTATTTAAAAAAATAAAGTTATAATTAGTGGAATTGTGAAGCTAGATTTCCATTTAGTTACAAATTGAAATTGTTTCTACCAACTGAACCAAAACTTGTTGCAATCTATTTAACAACATTATTATTATTATTATTATTATTACTACTTCAATTAACAACAGCATTCTTTTTTTTGATTGCTTTCTCAATAAATGTGCACAAATACAATATTAAAGTAATTAAAACAAGACTTGACTTTTTTTATCAAGTTATTAGCCCATATTGCTCAATTCAACGCGCGGGAGACCGACCTCAAACCACGTCTAAGAGAGAGAGAGGGGGGTGATAGGGACAGATTAGATACTTGCTTCTTTTTTAACTATATTACTCTATTGTTCTGATTATCAGTTGCTGCTTCCTGTCTAGTTGTTTTTTTACACGAATGTAAATTCTGCATTGTTTCGAATTGCTTTATAACAAACATTATTTTAATCTAAATAATATTTTATGGTTTAATGACATCTGCAGATATCTTAATTTGTAGCAGATAAGAATGTATAATAATAAAGCAATTAATGAAACATGCAAAAATAATGGTGATACATATACTGTATGAGTCATAAATGGTTTTTGAGGACTGTGGTTCTCAATAAATTTGTCATCTAACTTCATTTTAGGATAAGTATAATATTAGAATAATCCATAATATAAAATACAATGTGATTTCTGAAAATAAAACTCTGATGATGAAGCTCTAGCTTTGAAATCGATAAGACATATAAAACTCTTTTTTGTCTTTATTTTTTATACGCATTGTATTGCCTTCGAATTTCTTAATTCTTTTTTTCTGGATTGATTTGGTCATTTGTAATACAAGACTTGTTTGTTTTTTGTTTTTTGTTTTTGTTTTTTTCTTTATCAAGCTTTTATTAGCCCATATTAAAAGAATATAAATTACCAAAAAGATGTTGGTATTAATGTAAAGTTTCTTTGGTAACAGAATTTCAATAAAGTTTGGTAATAAGTGATGCAGAACCATATCTGGGTTTTCATATATATAATATATACTATATATATAGATATACTACAAATATATGCACCCTCCGGGTGCAAGTATTTAAGTTTTTAATATAATAAAATATTGTATTAAATTAGAAAGGCTAATAAAAACAAATAAAGAATACAGATAAAACAGATTTGAAACAGAGGGAGTATAAAAAAGATTGAAACACAGAGGGAGTTATAATAAAAAGATGGAACAACTGAAACTTACTCTTCCATCACTCTTGTTCTTTCATGTCTGTTTCTAATATAAGTAATTTAGTTAAAAAGAGGAAGTTAAAGAGATAAAATGACAGTATTTTATCTTGTTAATGGATTCATATTAAGATTCATGAAGAGATTTTTGCTTACATTCATTAAAATAAAACCAAACAGTTAGAAATCAATAATCAGACATATTTATTAAATTTGATTTTTAATATCAATAGCAAATTAGCCTTCCTGTTCACACTGTAACCGCTATTTAGTTGTAGTATAAATATAATTGCATGTTGTCAGTATGTAGACATAGTTAACAGTATTAATAGTGTAAGACAACATTTTATTAATTAATTAAGGTTTAGATAAAAAAATAAAATCATGGAGAATGTGATGCCAATAACTAAGAAGAATTTGACTTGAGTAGGAATATAGTTTCGGTTACAGACAGAAAAACACACAATCTCCATTATAATAAATATTAATATATATATATATATATATATATATATATATATAGCGTTGGCGGACGATAAAAATCCATAAAAAGTAAATAAAGATAAAAACTTAAATACTCGGATATTTGCACTAAAAAACGTGTAAAAGTGCTCAATAAAAAAGAGCTAAATATCCGATCCAAAGCGAATGGTTTAAAACAGACCGACTCGAGTCTTTGCGGATCGCGAATCTTTACGAGCCACCAGAACTCGAGTCAGGTCTGTTTAACACATTCACTTTTAATCATATATAATAATATTATATATTAATTATTATATATATATTATATAGTAAAGAAATAACAAAAGACTTAGAGTATTAGCATTATAGTCTCATTTCAGGGAGCTATATATATATATATATATATATATAATATATATATATAATAATAAGTATATATTGTTTGTGTCTGTCTGTCGTCTGTCTGTGGTGTGTGAGCGTGTGTGTGTGTTTGCCATATTAATATATATATATATATATATATTTATATATATATATTACAATATAGGTCAAGTGTATAAACCTACTCGAGTTTCACCATAAGGATTTTCAGGGTTAAATCCACTGACATAATCACCAGTAAGTCACCTTTTCCATATATATATATATATATATGTGTGTGTGTGTGTGTGTGTGTGTTGTGTGTGTGTGTGTGCGTATTTGTGTCAATGTCTGTATGTATGTGTGTGTGTATATACTACGTGCGTGTGTATGCATGTATTTATGGAGTGATATTTGTATATATATATATATTATTATAATATATATATATGTGTGTGTGTGTGTGTGTGTGTGTGTGTGGTGTGTGTGGTGTACTGCAGCATCGTGATCGCGCTCATCCTCTCATTGAAAGATTTATTTGCTGTTATGTCGGAGGAGGCGAGAAAAGTCAGACATTTTTGTATCAACTCAAAAATTCCAAAGACAGAAGGGAAAAAAAATCAGTAACCAAAAAAAAAAAAAATCCTACCCCAAATTCGAAAAAAACCTTCAATCTTTATTTTTTTTTGTTCGCCGCTGGATCAGATCTTGAAAAGATGAGACGGCTAAAATGGATGGAGATCTTGATCTTGAAGGAGGACTCTTTGCTGAGCGACCTGCAGGAGGTGGGACAAAGACAAAGACGAGTGTTGGAATTGGTCGGAAAAAAAAAAATGTTCTGCACAGTCACAACCGGCCGGAAATTTTTTTTACCTTCGATACTTGGCTTTAATTAATTCCTAACAAAGCAAATTGAACGCTCTTCTTCTTTTTTTCACCACATGTCCAATCCTAGACCTGTTTTATTGTTCGAAAGAAGCACCAGGAGTCAGAAAGGAAGAAAAAAACTTACCCAGAGCAAAATAGGCGGGAATACTGAGACGCCATTTTAACAGCGTGCAGGTAAGATTATAAGTTGTTGGCTTTTGTTTTTGTTTTCTTCTGCATCATGGTGGTACGTCTGTCTAAAGTCAAAAGTTAGTCTGAAGATTCTTGCCGACAAATGATCTTATGGATTAATATTTATATATATATAGTATATATATATTATATATAGTATATATAGTATAGATGAGAGAGAGGAGAAGAGAGAGGAGAGCGGTGTGGGGTCTTGGATGTGTCGTGTGTTTGTGTGTGTGTTGTAGGTCAAATTAATTCGTATATGGGCCTTTTAAATGACTGTGATTTAGGTTAAATTACTTTTTAAACCTAAAAATATAAGTATGATATATAGTATATGTATATATTAGTATATACTATAATATATATATAGAGAGAGAGAGAGATGAGATAAGAGAGAAAGAAAGAGAAGTGGCTGCTGATTCTGTGGTGCTGTTGTTTATGTCATACATTTATGATTGATTTTTTGTTTAAATTGATTTTTTGGGAGGTAAGGGAAAATCTGCGGATCGTGTTACCCATTTTCAATCATGAGTCATTTTTCTTTTTCTTATTTGATCATGGTCGTTTGTTTTCCGCAAAAAATAAAACTTCCTAGATTGAATCAAGACATGAAGAATGCAATCTCCAAAAACAAAATTGAAATTAAAATGCAAGTTTTACTGATACACTAAAAAAAAGTTAAATATAAATGTATTAAATCGTGCTATAGCTTTGTAGCGGTTCGATATATTTATAAAGTACTGAGATTGAATAAGATCTGTTAATTAGGGGTTGGCAGTAGTTAGTAATCGGCGGAACATCTAGTAAGCGAGTTCGTGAATTCCAGGCACGCTATTGCGTCCACTTTCCGAACTATACCCTTGGAAATGTATGAACACCCGCACCCTAAGCCTTATGGTGTTAACATATTAGCATTATTAAATAGACCCAAAAAGGTGATGATGCCATTAAACAAACCAGAAACGTAATTTCTTGCTATGCGTCAGAGTACATTATTCAAAACATGTTTCATTCTTTTAGCATTACATCAAAAACCTGACAGATGGCTTCTTTGTTGTGGCGAAACTTGAGAAAATTAGTGGTGCATTAAATTCCCCACAACAAGTTTTAAAAGCTTGCTGTGATTTCAAAATACAGATCACTTCTGAAAATTTATTTTATCAAGTGTGTAGGAACGCGCCCACAAGTTGGACTATAATGCAACTCATCTCATCGTCTCATCAAAAACAAAATAAAGTGAGGATATCGAAAACAATTATCATGAATATTAAAGCAGCTAATTTTAAACGAGTCATCGGAAAAAGGCTTCAAGATAGAAGAAGATATTCATTGAATACATAATCATATCTAGAATCTTCTGATAAAATAGGAATAAACGTTTTAGAATCATTCGAAAAATTATCTCGTTGACGTAAGTCTCATATTGCATCGATGAAAATGCTGTGAAAAAATAATAAAGGATTTTATTTCTCTGAATGGTTTGAATGAAGGCGTTGAAGAGATAGTATTATAATCGTTATTTCGAAACTATTGTTCCCCATCGTTCGATTGTTATTACTGTACAAACGACTTCGGTCGATATACCCTTCCCGCCTTCTTCGGGATATTCTTGGTCGGATCGGGAACCGTTCTTGACTCGGAAACCTGCTTCTTCGATCGGGAAATTTCTTGTCGTATTCGAGGACTTTGGACCTAACCCTTTATTTTATCTCCACGGGGACATCATTGGTTCTCGCGATGATTCGCGGGTCTTCAATTACAGCTCGATGGATGATTGACGAATCCGAAGAATCCTGTATGGAGGAGCTGAATCATGTGGTAGAAAACAGGATCGTGTCGCCCCCTACTACTCGATTCAAGGAGTCTGCAAAATATCTCAGGTGCTTTGCATTGCCCGCGTCGGCTGGGAAAATTTGGGCTCAAGACCGCCCGGCTGAGCGGCGAGAATCTCCATAGAGGACTTGTTACAGGGTTCAGAAGTCCTCCATGTATACAAGCATTCATAAAACTGTGAAGGAGTCGCATAAGAACAGCAACGCACAAAGCATACGGAACATCATCGGACAGGACGACTCACAAATGCATAAAATCTTGTGGTCGAGAATGTTTTCTCAACAATCGGACTTCATAGTCACAGGAGGCGCGTTGCACTTCAGGAGCCCACAATAACGTTTATCATAAGTCTTTCGAGACTGAATTGCCAATGATATATATATAGATATCCGTATATATAGTATATATATATATATATATTATAAATCAAAAAGTTCCAGAGAAGAATCTTCCTTACACACGCAGAGATTTTATTTAAAAAACCTGTCGCATGTTTGAAAGGCTCAATGTGTGCCCTTAATGTTAAAGAAGCTCACAGAGCAAATAGTATAAGATAAGAAATAACCAAAGACTTAGAGATTAAGCATTTATAGTGCTCGAAGGCTCCTGGAAATAGACTATGAATGCTAAATCTCTAAGTCTTTTGTTATTTCTTTCTTATGGATAAATCTGATAAAAAGACACGAACAGATAATCTAGAAAATGGCAACAATGGATTAAAAAATAGAAATAAGATTTGTCTTTTTATTTTTGTTTTCTGGATCATTTGAGTCCAGGATTCTATTACACACAGCACTCTTATTTTGTTTAGATATTGTGTTGAATTTTGTTCTTTCTTATTTAATAGAACTATCAAGAATATGGGGCCCTTTAAGTGTTAAATTAGAATGAAATATGAATACAATTTCAAAAAATAACGAAGAGATGTAAGTAAGTATGGCATTATAGAAAGAGATGTGACCAAATATTTCTATATATTACCTTAATTGTCTGTCTAATTTAATCATTCATGTTTGATAGAACGTCTGAAGATATGACATAGAGTATTAGAGTGTGATACCCAAACCATGAAGCCTGTCGCGCTCTTGGGGCGTTTAGATGCAGCGATGCTAGCTCTGCTTAAGAGGGTAAGCTGCCAATGGATAGCCATTTGTTGCGTAGTAGGCTCAAAGTGGTAGGTGAGACGTACCTGCGTCGATTCGTTGAAGCATTGGGGATAGAACCAGTGGATGAGCAGTTTCATGACTTGCACATACTCCACTTTGGACCTAATCTTGACTAGACCGGTTCGGTCGGGTGGAGAGGCCGCCCCCGATCAATCGGGCTGTTGTCATGTCAAGCCCTAGCACCTATATGATTTTCCAACCCTATGCCCTATGGCAAGCCAGCCGATCTTTATCATATGGGTGCTAGAAGGCGGTGGCCTGAGGTCTCCATTTGTCCTGTGAATACGTTAAACTCTATCTGATGGTGAGGTTCCAGTTGTAGAGAGGTGTGGGAATGCTGGACACCCTTATCACCATTGCTCACAGTCCACTCTAACCCGGAAGTGATACATTTAGGGTCCCATCTATGGGGTAAATGAAATAACATGAGTTTATAACAAAATTGTATTATGCATTTAAGAATGAATTTATTCACAACTTTGTCGGCATTAAATGACCCACCGAGGTGTTTGATTATGCCGTAAAACGAAACAACCAAACCAATAACACCAAGTTAATTATTTGTGTCAAACCTTAGGTTTTGTTAAACTACTGCAAAATTAACTCCTTATATTATGTTAAACTTATATTTTCTTAAGTTACCGAATTCTTCCATTATAATAGATTAGTCGATCCTTCAATTTGCGAGTTTGCAAATGAACTTCTAAAATCTACACTTCATAGTATGCTCAAAAGTTTTAGTGATGCTTCAAAACGAAGCACTGGCTAGGATTCGTTGTGGAGTCGTCACACCGAAATGTCGATTCAATGTTTGTTATATTTAACAGACTCTTGGAGGGCCATTTCGCTGTGTAGTGAGCGCGCGCGCGCTTTGTGGTTGTGTGTGTGGTGTGTGTGTGTGTGTTGTGTGTGTTGTGTGTGAAGAGAAGGCAATGTGTTTTACTCTCACGGACAGTCAGAAGACCGGTCCGAGAAAAAGCGTTAAAACAGACATTTCTTCATTCACACATGTGCCCATACGTAACTCTCGCTATTTACTATGTATATAAATAATGTGAGTTATACACAACACATACATCACACATACACACACACACACACACAACACCATCACACACACATTATTATATATATATATCATATATAATATATTATAATATATATGATAGAGAGGGTGAGAGAGAGAAAAGAAAGACGAGAGAGAGAGAAAAGAAAAGCAGCGAGCGAATAATGAAATTAAAATCGCGATTAGATAATATGTCATAAAGAAAGAAAGAATAAGAAAGAAAGAAAAAAGATAGATAGATAGATAATAGATAAAGAGATAATAGATAGTTTGTACAGAAGAAAGAAAGAAAAAAAGAAAAGAAAGATAAAAAGAAGAAGAAAATATATGAGATAGATTAAAGAATAGAATTGAAATAGATAATAGATAGATTAGAAGATAGATAGATTGTAAAGGAAAGAAAGAAGAAAGAAAGAAGAAAAGGAAAAAGGAAGGATAGATAATAATGATTGTAAAGAAAGAAAAGAAAGAAAGAAAGAAATAAAGAAAGAAAGAAAGACAAAGAATAAAAAGAAGAAAGAAAGAAGGAATAGATAGATAATAATAGATGGTAAAGAAAGAAAGAATAAGAAGAAAGAAAGAAAAAAGGGATAGATAGAATAGATAGTAGATAGATAGATGTTAACAGAAAGAAGAAAGAAAAGAAGAAGGATGAAGATAGATGATATAGATAGATTGTAAAAAAGAAAAAGAAAGAAAAGAAAGAAAGAAAGGATAGATGATAGATAATAGATGATGAAAGAAAGAAAAAAGAAAGAAAGAAAAGAAAAGATAAAGAAAAGAAAAAAGAAGATAATAATAGATATGATAGATAGATGTAAGAAAGAAAGGAAGAAGGGATAAGATAGATAGATAGATAGATTAGATAGATAGATTGTAAAGAAAGAAAGAAAACAAGAAAGAAAGAAAAAGAGATAGATAGCATAGAATAATGATTTGTAAAGAAAGAAAGAAAAAGAAAGCAAATATATGAGATAGATGAGGAAATAGAATGATAATAGATAATAGATAGATAGATAGATAGAATACGAAAGGAAAAAATGAATAAGAAAGACATATGTGTTTTGTTTTACTTACAATTCGCCTTTTCGGTCATTTAATGCCGAAATCAAGTCATTTTTGATAAACAATGAACTCGGTTGTTTTTGCTAAAGGTATTGTAAGCAAAACCCGAGTCTTTTACTTGAATCTGAGCAAAGAAAGCAAAGAAAAAAGAATAGATAGATAGAAGGATATGAACAGGCAGAGATAGATAGATAGATAGATATGATATGAACAGACAGGTAATAGATAATAATATGAACAGCCTGAGATAATAGATAGATAGATAGTAATAGATAGATATGATAATAGATATGAACAGGCTATAGATAGATAGATAGATAGAAGATAGGATAGATAGATAGATAGATAGATAATCATGAACAGCATAGATAGATAGATAGATAATAGATAGAGAGATAATAGATAGATAGAGATGAACAGGCCAGAGAAGAAATAGATAGATTAGATGTAGATAGATAGATAGCATAGATATAACAAGACATAGCTAGATAGATAGATATGACAGGCAGTGATAGGATAATAATAGATAAAAAAGACTGAGATTTAGAGAAAGAAGAAAGATAAGAAAGAAAAAACGAACAGGCTGAGATAGATAGATATATATATAGATAGATAGATAGATAGTATAAAACAACAACAGATAGAAGATAGATAAGATAGATAGATAATAGAATTAGATAAACAAACAGACAGAATAGATAGATAGATAGCAGATAGATTAGATAGAATCAGGATAGATATGAATTCCAATTTAATTCAGTACCCTTCAGTGCTAATTATTATAATTTACCAACTGCCAGAATTCTAGACTAAGAATTCTTTTCTTTCTTCTGTAAATTCTTGACATTCATTTCACATAAAATCTGCCTTTCTTTTCTGTTCCATAAATACTTTGCAATTATTTTTCTCTCGTAAAATCCAGAATGAAATTCCCTTTCAATTTTGCCATTTCTCCAGACAAAAGATTTCGTTGTTTCAGTGATTAAACACATCCAAAAATACCAAATTCAAAAAAGAAATAAATGATTGAAAGTTTTATTTTTAGCCTTCGCCTATACACATTCTCATGAATCATTCATCGCGTGTGCACTGTTTCGAAACGGACCAGAACAACCAAAACAGAGGCAGTAGTACCGGGTACTGAGTAACTGGCCATAATTTCGATAAACGACCAAATATAAAAGAACAAAATGTAAAGATGGACTTCCTTTGGGAGAGATCTGGAAATCCTTGTAAGTTTTTGTTTAAACAGGCAGCAGATAGAGAGAGAGAGAGAGAGAGAGATGAGAGAGAAAGAAGAGAGAGAGAGGAGAGAGAATTACAAAAGATTTTAGAGTAATTGTTGAGAAGACACACACACCAAACACGATTCATATATTTGGTTGTGATATAATATGTAGCTTTTTTTTTTTATCTTCAAATTTGTTGAAAAAAAAAAGCCAAATAATTATGCACAACCCAGTAATTGAAATATAAGTGTAAAAAATAGTTTGCTTTGTTACTCCTACTGCATTTTAATCTGACTATTTAGAGTTTTAAAAACTAAAATCTCAATGTTTGAAATAAAAAATTTTTTTTTAAAAAGATTTTAAAACTAAAATCTCAATGTGTTTTGAATTAAAAAGAAATTAAAAAAAAAATAGATTTTTAAACTTAAAAATCTTCAATGTGTTGAATTAAAAGAAATTAAAAAAAAAAGGAATTTTAAAACTAAATCTCAATGTTGAATTAAAGAAATTAAAAAAAAATGATTTTAAAACTAAAATCTCAATGGTTCGAAATTAAAGAATATTAAAAAAAAAAGATTTTAAAACTAAAATTCAATGTGTTAATTAAAAACTTTTTTAAAAATGAAATTTAAAAGAAAAAAAATTAATGACAAACTATATATATATCATAAGATAAATCTAATGAGTAGACGAACCTTACTAAAAGTTTCGCTTATGCTCTTCAGGGCTGAGATCGACTCAGATCTAAGCCTGCAAGAGCAGTTAAGCGAAACCTTTAGTAGGTTCGTTCTGACTCATTAGATTTATCTTATTATTTGCCTACTTAGGTCATAGCACTTTTTACTTATTAGCTTTAGTCTCTTGCCGGTTTGATGAATATATATATCTTATGATATATATATATACATATAAATTGTTTCTTTTTCTTTTGGCCAAAATATTACTAATAGATTATTTTTGGTACGCATTATTCTTGTCTGTCTTTTTCCAAAATTTTTTCTCCCGGTGAGTTTGTATAATTTTTACAATCACAATTATTTGCTGGTTTTTTCTCACCGCAAAGAATTTACCAATAAGTTGGCTATTATATATGAGGAAAAGGGTTGGAATGAATCGACAAATGAGTAAAATAAGGAATGAAATAACAAAACTCAGATAAAATGTGTAGGCTTATTCAATAAAAGCAGAACAAAATTAAAACGCAAAAATTGCATAGATTTTAATGAATTTAATATTACTAAGTCTTTAAGATGCTTGAAAAAAACTCAAGTCCAGGTTATAGAATACATACCAATTAAATAAACTCATTACTAGTTATTTGTCTGTATTGATATACAAACTGGCGAGCATAGAGACTCGACTTTTTCTCGATTTGTACCCTTTACATTTGAACAGAATCATGCTCGCCTAATTCATTTAATTATGCAACTAATTAAATTCAATTAGGTTGGATTCAAATAGGCACTTATTTCTCCCATATTACAGAGACGCTGTGCCTATTGTAATTACTGATATATTCATTCGTTTATTCCGCTACAATGTTGCTTTGGAAAACATATCATAAGTTCGAAACAGATTATCTGTCAGCAAATAATGTTTAAACATCTTGTTGTTTTTCGTATAAACTTTACTTATATATAATATATAATGATATATATATATAATATAGTATATCACGCACAGGCGGTCTTCCGATCATACTCTGCTGATGAGCTAACATATCAGGCCGAAATGTACATACAGATTGATTTTTTCTCGATTTGTTTTAAGCCATACATTTAATATGTATTTCCGCCTAATCATTATTAATTAATTAATTTTCAAAATTAGTACGACTCACATTAGCACTTATTCTCCAAAATTATCGCAAAAACCATTCCAAAACAAACCGTCGTTTACAACTATATCATATCGTCCCGTGTACATAAAAGTCACTAGAAGAGGATATTAAACCTACTCTAAAACAATCCGTAAATCTAGAAGTCCGTTTAGGTACGGGTTATGGATATCGGCCTTCAGCTGCAGTCCGGTTTCAAATCACCGCACAGGGGCGATCTTCCGATCTATAGCTCGCTGATGACCGCCTAATAGCCCGAAGTGTACATACAGAGATTGATTTTTCGATTTGTTTAGCCATACATTTAATAGGTATCCCGCCCTAATTCATTATTTAATAATTTAATTTTCAAATTAGGTACGACTCAATTAATCACTCTATTCCTCCCATTATATATATATATATATTATATGTATATATATATATATATTTCTTTTCTTTTTCTTTTCTTTTTCTTCTACAGTTTATATATTAATTATTGTGTTTCTTGTGTTACAGAATTCTCAATATTGGACGCCAATGAGCTTTGTACAAACAAAAATGACTTGAGAGACTGAATTGTCACTGTCACTGTGTAGTAGTAACCCTGGCACCAAAAGGACCTTAGAATTATAGAGCGAATTATTCGACACAATTTACAGCTTTCTTTATTTCTTTTTAACTTTTTCTTTTTATTCTTTCTTTTTCTTTTCTTTATTATTATTCTTTTTCTTATTTTTATTCTTTTTTTTCTTTTATTCTTTTTTTCTTTTATTTCTTTTTGTTTTTCCTCCGTATTTCTTCTTTATTTTTCTCTTTATTTTCTTCTTTTCGGTTTTCTTTGTTATTATTTCTTTTCTTTATTTTGTTTTTTTTTTTCTTTTTCTTTTCTTTTTTCTTCAGTCTTTTTTCTTTTCCTTTTTTCTTTTCTTTCTTTCTTTTCTTTTTTCTTTTTCTTTTTTCTCCATTCTTTTGTTTTATCTTTGTTTTCTTCTTTTTTTTTTTATTTCTTTCTTTTCTTTATTTTCTTTTTTTTTTCTTTTTTTTTTTTTGTAAATTCAATCGTTGCTTTAATTATGCGTCACCCAATTCGTTCGCTTCTAAATCATTATAAGTAAAGTAATTAAATTAAATTAATATAAAAAATTTCTAATTAAAGTCACTTTACGATATATTACTGTTGGCCATGTGTGATTAATATTACCATGCTATAGGTAATTCTCACTGGGATTCCTAAAATTTCTGCCTTTTTCTAATATGCCTAAATGCTAATACTATATTCACTATTTTATTTCCCACCCTTTTTCAATATTTCAACTCTAATAACATTTAATTCTTTCTCTGTAAGAAACGGTTCAAGATGCCTTTAACATTTTTCAAGGATTCTATATATTTTTTAATTTTTATTTTTACATTTTCCAGATAAACTCAAAAACCCAATTCTTACCTAGCGTCCCCAAAGAAATCTGTATCTAGCGTTATTCTTTTGAATATACCCGTTTTAATTCCCAGACTCTTTCTATGTGCCCTTTATTATTTTAATTTCTTTAATCCAAGAAATGACGTACTCGAAACTCAAGGGACGGAAACGCTTCCTGCGTGCAAAATGATGAAGGGCTTGAAAAGAAAGAAATAGCTGTTCCATTAACACATTGATTTAAGAAAACGCGATCTCAGAGCCAGAGATGAACTTGTCAAGAAGTTTAGCACTATGCAGATTTTCGAGAATCGAGCTGTGCATAAACACCAGGAAGAACGTATGAATGTACGTTGTAGATCGCTATTTATCTTTCAAGCATAGATTTGTCGTTCGACTTTTGAAATTTGGAAAAGTGCTTACTCTGATCAGTTTCCATTCATCAAATTCGGAACAAACGTAAGAATGGACTCCTTTTTATAAGCAGCAATTCCATTCAGTGAACCAACTTTAGACCGCATTGGTCGTCATTTCGTTTGTTCATCATCATATTCGTTCCACGTTGTAGTATTTACCACGCTATCCCAGTATTGCAATCAGGCACGAGCCCTACTTTAATCGGGGACACTCTGAGATAACCGGCACAAAAATGCTGATCCGTCGGTATTCTCCCTCAAGGGAAGCGCTCGGTAGTGCACGGGCAAAAACACACCATTGCCCTTTAAAAATCAAGGCAGGTATGGCATGGGGGGGTGCCCTGGGATCACCCCTTAATAGTCAGTGCCAACAGCCACAGACCACCCACCAAAAGGGGAAGTTTTATTTAAATTATGTTTCGTTCCACATATATTGTAAACAACAGCATTTATATAGCCCATCCACATTGTTTTTAAACTGCTTGTTTTATGTCTCTTATATGAAGCAACGTATGAAACTATTTAATATATAATATTATATATATATATAATATATATACGTCGCGAGACGAGAAATTATGACGATGCCATTATATACATGTATGATAGATATATATAAATATATATATATATATATATATTAGTATATATTACTAATTGAGAAGAACTGATGGATGCCATTATATGTACATACACCACACACACACATAATATTCATATTCAATATAGTATGCATAAGTATATATATATACAATAGGGATGGATGTAATATATATATTTATATACTATATATATATATAATATATATATATTCATTATATAACAAACATATATATATATAGATAGTGAGGATGTCATATATATATACTATATATATATATATATATATAGATATGATGGATTCATATATGCTATATCAATATATATTATAATATATATTATATATATATAATATATAGATAGATAGAGGAGAGACGAGAGCGGGAGATGCGTGAATCAGAGAATACTAGCAGTTGGAGTTGGTTGGGAGATGTGATTGATATTATATATATATACAGTTAGGAGTTAGTGAAATGCATTTATACATGTGTAATTTTCTACAATTTCGACGTTAAATCACGGTTCATGACTTTATCGACTATTTTCAATTATTCACCCTGACACCACTGTTTAACTTTTTTCCCTCGTGACGTCACCAAGAACGTGATAAATACTCGTAATTTAAAAATTACCTGATAACATCCACACTGTTACTGAGTTCACATAGCAGCAAACACCATGACATTTAACTTTCGATAATGACCCCAGATTGTTTCAGAATAACATAATAAAAAACCTTTGGAATATTTCCTATGTAAGTTTCATACACAATGTGCTTTTACACACCAAACTATATAAAGCAACAGTTCTCGACAATCCCCGGAATTAAGCACAATGCTCTTGTTCAATATAATGGGTTGACCATAAAAAAACAGATGTACTCTAAGAAAAAACCATGATCAAGATGGGTTGATTCGCTTTAAAACGCCAAAAAGAGTTGAATCCGTAAAAAAAAACAACAATCCGACTACAAACAAGCGACATAATAACAAATTGAATAACAATCTGTCTGCCTTTAATATATATCTATATATATATATAATATATATTGTGAGTTTCTAAATATATTGTTATAGGGTAGAATTATTCATACTAATGAACCGAAAACTTCAAGTTTAAAGGAATAACTTTGTATCCTCTCTTTTTTTTNTAATGGTTAGAGTCCCGCCTTAGCTTGCCCATTCAGGTTCGAATCACACACAAAGCAGTCTTCCTATCTATAGCTCTGCTGATTGAGGCCAATACTGCTTCGAAATGTAACACACAGAGATTGATTTTTCTCGACTTTGTTTTGCTCTCCTACCTTCAATTCCACTCACCCCCTCAACACACTTCACCATCTAACTTTCTCTCCAAGACTCCATCCCCACCCCTAGCTACCCCCCGCACTCCCACATTACCCAACCACCCGCCACCACCTACTCCCTCCCCAACACACACCTTCCGCTCCGCGCTTAAAAACACCAGCCCACTCAAATACAACCTGCTCCTCCCTGTCTTCGCTCTCCTACTTCCTCCACCACTATATACCCCCCACCCCTACCCCTCCACCTCCACACCTCTCCTACCTACCCCTATACCTTCTCAACTCACCCTACCATCCACCTATACACGACCCTACCCCCCCTACCTCAAACCTCACCTATATGTAACTCACCACCCTCATCCACCACCTCACCCCCTACTCACCTACTCATATCCCCTCTTCTCTTCAAAACCCTATACCCTATACCCCTCTACTCTTATCTCTCACTCCATCCCTCCCTATCTCTCCTCATCTCCCCCATCTACCATCTCTGGCTTACCGCCGCGACCCACACCCTGTCTAGCACTACACAAAAACAACTCCGACATTTCAACAACCAACCACACCCATCACATACCCCTCTCATATATATACACTACTACTACTATACTAACACTCACCTACCCTACTTACTATACCTCAGATTATATATGTAACTCTAACCCTAAACCCTGGTGCTGCCGACCGCGAACTTGTTTTGCAATAGGACCTGAAATGATGCATTGGTTTCCAGCTGATGTCAGTGACCTCAGTCAATGCTTTGCAAAAACTCTAATCAGTCGGTCGCGCTCGCTAGAGTATCGCGGTTAATACCCAGGTCTATTACGACTGTATCTGCACACTCTCAATTCCACCACCTTCCGGCCCCCTCGCCTCTCCGTCTTCCACACAGACCCACTCGCCACCCCTCAGTTCAAGCTCTCCGTCAAATACCACACACCTCTGCACACTCGCTCACTCCCAGTGCTGCTCTTTCACTCTCCCTCCCGCCTCACCTCCATCTTCTCTCTAAAACAACCTTCGTCCCGCTCTTCCTGCCCCCCCAGTCCCCGCTGCGAATCTTCACACCTCCCCTCACCCAACCGATTCACTCATCTCCACTCCTTCGTCACCCACCCCTCCGCAGACGCACAACAACACAATCCCCCCATGAATGGCGCACCTCACCTCACATCCGACGTCTCCCTCTTTCCCTGCTCACCCCTCCCCTCATAACCCCTACTCACCTACCTCTCACCACCACTACTCCCTACTACCACCCCCACCCTCTACACCACCTACTACTCAACCACTCAATCTCCTTCGCCTCCTTCCACCCTGTCCGCGGCACAACCTGCTCTGCAGCACGCGCGCTCACAGCGATGCACATCTCCTCACACCCATCCCCCCCCGTCTCTCACAGCACCCACCTCACCCACCACCCTCGCACCAGCGAACAAACTCCCTCTCCTCAACCTCCCACTACCTGAACTCAAAAATAACTCTCCACACACCTTGCGCGTTGCAACTTATTTATCCTATTTCTCTTTTACTTTTCTTCTCGCCTGCTCAACTCTCGACTCTTCTCTCCGCGCCTTACCCATCGACCCACTCTCCCACTTCAACACGACACTCATCATAGCTTTTCTCACTACCCCTTCTTACTTCTAACTTCCTCATACTCTTCTCTCGCCCTGTCCATCTTTTTCTTCTCTACCCACCTCCTCCTCTAATAGCTTCTCGCTCTCTCCAGCGTCCCCCCTGCGTCCTCCGCCGCTCCCCCACCTCCCCCCCAAGCTCGCCACCTCTCTCACCCTCCATTCTCCTTCCCCTCTCCTCCTCAGACTCAGTCCTTCCCCCTCTGCTACCCACAGCACACCCTCCACCCACACCCCACCCACACCCACCCGCCTCATACTCTCCTTCCCGCTCAGTTCTCTCACCTTCTCTACTCTAATCTTCTCCACAACACTTCCCTCCACCCCGCCCTAACACCACAAACCCCACTATAGCGCCCGCGCTACTGCAGTTGAGTTCCAGTATATGGCAGTTACATCTTCTTCTGCCCACGCCAAAACTGAACTAGGACCCGAACCACGGTCCCAACGTATTCGCGAGCGTGATTTCGCGGGCTTTCTGAAGTCTTCTATGAAAGGTCCCGTCCCGTGATATGAAAAGTTCCAATCTCTTTAGAAAAATACAGTGGGATTGAACAAAACATCTTATGCAACCGCATAGCATTAGTAACAACAAAGTACCTAATATAATAATTGTATATAATGTTATCACTTTATATTAATAATTCATAATAGTTCTAATAATATAATAAATATGATCTTATATGTAATATGATTACTTTAAACATTCATATTGGCCGCTGCCGCTCTCCTGCCCCCCCCCCCCCCCTTCGCTACCGAACCCCACACTTCTCTCACTCACCACCTCATACTCCTCCAACACTTCCTCCGTACACTCTCCATTATTGTTATACTTCTCAATCCTCTAAACCCTTCTCACCAACAATAACTCTCATACACCGTTTTCTTACCTTCTCACCTTCCCATCCATCACCCTTCCCCCCTTCCGCCATACCATCTACATCTCTACTTCCCTACCCCTCCCATCACGCCACCCTCGCCTCCCTGCTCCTTCCGATCACAACCGCGCTCTCGTTACTTTCACTCGTGAGCACCCACCCCACAACCGCCCGAGACTCACCCATCACTCGCCGCCGTGCGCCAGCGCGCGAACACACAATTGCGTCGCCACTCCCGTCCGCGTCACTCCCCCTCCGTCGCACCGGGGCGGGCATCAGCACCTGGGCAATCAACACCCAGCCCTCGCCTCCTCTCTCTACAACAACCCCATCCCACACGGGCCGCGCCTAGGCTATTGCCTCGGGGCGCGCACCCCCTCCGCGCGGCGACCTCGCACCCCACCTTTCAACTCTGAACAGCATCCCAGGGCCACCCGACACCCTCACTCGGCACCCCGCCGCGCGCCCCCCCACCCGCCGCCCAACCCCCCCCTCCTACCCATACTACCATCAACCATTGCCCAACATCTTATCTTTATACTACCTCACCACACCCCACCTCCACCATACCCCGCCCCCCCTCTACAGCCTCTCCACCTCCTGTGACCACTCGGGGCCACAGGCTAACTCTCCTGCCCACTCCACTCTCTCGCATCACCTCAAACATATTCCCGCTCCACCCTCTCGAACAACTACCCCCTCAGTCCCTGCCCTCCACATCTACTCTATTGATTTCTACCTCGTCCATCCCTCTCCTCTATCCTTACACTGCCACATCTGACGCCAACCAATCCATCCCTCTCTCGGTCACACTACATCCTTAACCAGACCAACCCCCCCCCCTCTATTACACCAAGTATCCGACACACTAACTTTCGTCCACATTTACTTCCTTCCTCTCACTCCTACTTTTCACACTGACATAGCTCAAATCCACCGCCCACAATCTCTAGCAATAAAACGACCTCTGGGCGGCCACGTTTGACTCGCCCACCCCAAGACTACACTCTTCCACGCCTCTGCCTCCTACCTCTCCTCCGCACCTACTACCTTCTCTTTTTATCTCCCACCCGCTTCCTGTCTTCTTCAAAACTTTCTCTTCCTCTCGGTCTAACAATCATACCCACATCTATCTCTCCCTCACTCCAACTCAACTTATCATCCTACCCCTTCTACCTATCCCCACAACACCACCACCACACTAATCTTCAATTACTCACTACACACATAACTCCACTCTCTCATCCTTCGACCCACCCAGTACCTGACACCTCTCCCTCACTCCACATCCCTTCCTCCTCTTCCCACCACCTCCTTACTCCCTCTCTTCTATCTCTCTCTATCAAAACACTAACCCAACCCCCCTCCTATCCCCACCAAATTTGCATAATAGTACCCTCACCATCCCTCCCCTCCCCCACCGCCCCCCCCCCCCCCCCCCCCCCCACAACTAACCTCACCACCTTCCCCCTACCATCCCCCCCCCTCCTATAATCCTATCTCACCTCTCACCCCCTCCACTCAACTATCGCATCCCCTCACCCCCCTACACCACCCCCCACCTCACTATCCTCATACCCTCACTCCACACCTACCACCACCCAACCCCCCCTCACCTCACTCAGCCATCCCACCTTCTCCTCCACAACTCTCTTCCTCACCCTACCGCTCACCTCATACACACCGAACCACCTACCCACACCCTTCTCTCGCCACTAACCTTATTTATATTTTATAAAAGTCCTTCCGTTTTGTTTTCGGCTTCAATTTCTTTCATTAAGTTCATTCAAACCAAGCTAACATCCAAAGTCTACATTTCCTTTTTTGCAGTTACTGGAAAATACAAAAGATCGTTTTTGTGGTTTGTTTTTTTGTCTAACCCCGTATCGCCGGCTCGAGTTCGATCAAGTTTTTTGATTTTTATTTTATTTAAAACCCCCACAGAAAGAAAAAAATGAAATCAGAATACTTAAAAACTGAACAAGCAATTTAAAAAGAAAAAAGAAAAAAGAAAGAAAGAAAGCAAAGCAATTAAAGGGGAAAGAAAGGAAAGGGAAAAAAGAAAGACTAGAATGAAAGAATAAGTTTCAAATCGAGCAACAGAAAGAAAGAAAAAAGAAAGGAAAAGAAAAAGAAAGAAAAGAAAGTGACACACAAATAGAGTAAGAGAAAGTTATCTTTGCCCGTCAAATTTTATAAATAAAAGGAAATCTGTATAACACAAGACCAAGATAAAACAGAACAAGAATAAAAAGAAAAGACAAGAAGAGCAAAACGAAAATCTGAAAAAGGGACAAAGGAAAAGGGAAATAAAGAAATAGAAAAAAAAAAAAAAAAAGAAAGATTACTGTAGAAAAGTGAACGGATAAGAGAAAGAAGTTCAAAAAACTTCAAGCAACAAAGGAAAGAAACGAGATTAAGCAAAAAGAAAAAGAAAGAAGAGAAAGAAAGAGGAAAGTTGATGTTTCGCAAATTAAAAAAGAAAGAAAATATTAGAAAGAAAAAGAAAGAAAAAAGAAGAAAGAAAGGAATAAGAGGGGGGGTGGGAAAGAAGTGCGATATTTTTTTTTGTGTTTGCAAATTTTGCAAAAAGAAAGAAAAAAGAAAGTCAAGAAATAAAGATAAGGAAAAGAACAGCAAAGAAAAAAAGGATAAGAAAAGGAAAAGAAATACTAGAAAATGAAAGTTCAAAATCTAAGCTCAAAGAAAAAAGAAAGAAAGATAAGAAAGAAAGAGAAAGTATGTTGCAAAAATTTAAAAAGAAAGAAATAATAGACATAGAACAAAGATAACGAAAAAAGAAATGTAAAGAGAGAATGAGGAATCAGTGAGTTGCAACAGTTTCATAAAAGAAAGAAAAAAAAGAATAGAAAAAAGAAAGAAATAAAGACGAAAGTGACTGTGCAAATTTAAAATAGAACAATAATAAAAAGCAACAAGAAAAAAAGAAAGACTATGGAGGAAAAGCAAAGAATTATAAAGGAGAGAAAAGGGAAGAAAAGGGAAAATAAGAAAATACTTAGAAAAAGAAGAAATTAAATCAAGCAAAGAAAGAAAGAAAAAGACACTAAAAATAGCCAAAGAATGAAAAAAAAAAAAAAAACAAGAAAAAAAGAAATAAAGAATGAATTAAAAAAAATGATCACGTAAACAGCAGAAAGAATGAATCAAGCATAAGAATTCTACACACAACCCCAAATATAAACAAAAAAGATAATCAACAAGTTACAAAAAAAAAAAAAAGAAAATCAAATGAACGAAAGACAGAGTGGGGAGAAGAAATGAATATTTTCCGCTTTCTGAAGTAAGAATCTATGGTTTCATCCCCGGAGACGATAGACGAAGCAATAAGTCAATTAAAATGTTCAAATCTTAAGCAAAGGAGATGAATTACTCGTTCATTATATATCTTTGGTTTATTAGAGAGAAAACGCAAAATGATACCAGTCCGAAATGAACAGAAATTTTCGAATGAAGGAACCACCAACAATCAACAAGAATGAGAAAAAAAAATCTCTTTCCTAGATAAGGACTCAGGAGATTTTAGCTGTCGCCATATGTAAATCAGAACAACCAAAAATAAACCAGAACGGCGATTCTTAATTCGAAAAAATAAACTCAAAAAACAAGAATCTTCAAGAAATCTGAAAAAGTAAAATTTAATTAATTGGAATGAAGTGCCGAATTGATAGCTCAGATCGGAGAAGCATCCACTTGGAACACAAGGATCCGGGTTCGATACCGGACCCTCGCAATTCAGTGTATGAGTAGCCAGTTCTGTGAAGTAAAGTTAGGAGCTGGTGTAGGGTCATGCACCCGCCTCAGACGCCCAAAACAATCTCTCAGTTGTTCTATGCTAGTGAAAAGGGAATTATGACCTCAAATAAAATCAAACAACAGACATCTGACCAATGTAAAAACGGACATAGATGCATTAAATCGTTGGTTGGTAATTTGAAATGGAATCAGTTGTAACTGGATTCTCTCCACATGAAAAAAAACTCTATGTTCATCCACCTAGGGATTTCAAGAAATATAACAGCTTTCTTACAATTAAAACTACACCCTTTTTCTACAATGGGATACGAATAGTAGAAACGTAAATACTTTAGAATGGCGACCACTGAACTGGAAACGAAAATTAAAGGAACTGTCCTCCCGACTTGTCAAATTGTACGTTAGCGTAGACGATATCGTCGTAGGAAATAGAATCGGTGACCCAGGTTCAAATCCTAGACAAGACTGTTTGCGTTTTACTTATAGACTAGGCGAGATCATGTGATCTTTTCCTTGCCAATCACTGTCATACTCTGAGGCTGATACAATACTAACCGACCCTACTGGTCATAATTAACACTGACATTCTTTGACGACAATATAGGATTAAATCACTGACCTTTACCAATACGCAGGAGATGACTATATGGCTTACAAGAGATTCCATAATATAGGACTTTCTTTAAGCCCTTTTTCAACCTGGCCAAGGATGGCACTTAAAAACTTAACAATCTGCTCCCCATCTCTTCAGCTTAATTGTAGGACAGAGTGTTTTCATTAGCCTGGTTAGGCAACCAGTCTATGAGAAGGAAAACTCTGAATTCAAACCGATTTATTCCGCTTGACTTTGTGTTACATATTGCCTTGACGGAGAGTTGGTAAAAACAAACTCGAAAAATGGCGCGTATATAATCTTCCTAGTTATCGTCACCATTTTCACCTTTGTAATCTTTGATGCATTTCTCTATTCTTGAAAACTTTTTAGAAAATTGAATTTGTTGAGATGAAGTCGCTAATATATTCCATGTCAGAATGGACTTTAGTGTTCCCCACCCAACAAGCCGTGGATCGTCGTCGTCGAGTGATTGGCGGATATAGGAGAATGTAATAGAAACTTGGTGGGTTAACAAATAAGACTTGAAACTTTAAGTAAAAGAAAATCCCATCTCTTAGAATTGGGCAGAATTAAAGACTAGACATTTTTTTTCTTTCTTTTTAAGAATTTAAATATCTAAATCGTTACAGAATCTGGGTTTAATGGCTACTTGTTAGTTGGATTTTACGGCATGTCAACCCTTATTAGGTTTATTTTTATGCCGAAGACGTTTTTTTTTTATTCATTCTGTGTGGAAATTTGTCATGTGGACTGTTTTTCCTACCAATCACCAAAAGCTGCAGAACTATTTAAATCCTTGACCGTTTAGATCTCAAGAAGTTGGTTAGTTGATTTTACGGCATGTCAACCCTTGCTGGTTTATTTATGCTGAAGACGTTTTTTTTATGCATTCTTGATGAGTACTCAATGTTTTTCATCTCAATTTTTTAAACACATTTTTATCTTTTCTATTTAACCTATAGATGGGACCCTAACAGGTACTACCACTCCGGATCAGTGTGAACCTGGTAGTAATGATGTTGAAGGGGGTACTCCACATTCATCAGAGCTCCAGAGCTGGAACTTCACCATCAGATAGAGTTTAACGTCATTGTTTGGTTTTAGAGGACCTCAATCCTCATTGGGTTATTCTATGCCGGTCAGTTTAACAGTTATTCTAATTATATATAGTACAAAATGTACCTTCACAATCATTTTAAACCGGTAAACACTTCCTTTTTTCAAACAGAACTATTTGACCTATAGATGGGACCCTAACAGATACTACCACTCCGGATGAGAATGGACTTAGGACTTGTAGTAATGAAGGGGTGACTCCATGCTCCCCAGATTTTCAGAGTTCCAGTCTCGTCTACGAATCAAACAGTTCTGATTAAAATTATTTGTATTCAAACGGAATACGTGATACCTGTACATTATTTGTATTAAGAATAGTTACTTGAAGCTATAATTGTTTACTAAGGATTATTATAAGTTAGTTGAAACCATATAACTGTGCAAACAAATGATTATTATTAAATAGAAATAATTACTAAAAACCATATAATTATTTGGTTAGGAGGTTGATTTAGAAGG
>CM042163.1:2893867-2896367 GCA_023376005.1 Doryteuthis pealeii
CATTCTAACGCCGCAGCCGACAGGGCGGCAATGATTATGATAATCACGAAGAAAAAGTAATGACTGTTTTGGAAAGGATCGGGCAGCAAGGGTAGCGGTGTGGGGATGGGGATATGGAAAGAAGAAGAAGAAGAAAAAAACAGAAATATGGTTGGGGGTGGGGGTTGAAGATTTGACAGTCCCAATGATGCAAATCACGAAAGCAAATACATAATGAGGGTCAAATGAGGGAGAGGGTGTGCAAAAAAAAAGTTGGTCAGCATAATTATGAAGTCCTTCTCGCATTACCCGACAAGTGAATATGTTTTTGTCTTCAGGCATCAAATATCCGTGGGGTGGCCTCATCATCATCATCATCATCGTCGGGAGAGATATTTTCCTGATACTGTCATCTGTTATACGTTGACATTTTACGCACACACACACACACACACACACACACACACACAAACACTAATGACAAACCAATCACGTACACTATACACACATATATGCGTATACAAATATATGCACACGTACACACACACACACACACACATATATATATACATATATTGATAAGTAAGTAAAGTCTTCCGGATAGTCTAAAGTCGGTATCAGCCAAACAGCGAGGGAGTCTATCCTCTTTTCACAATCGCTAGACCAAGGAGATTGTTTTGCATCTACGGTGAAGCGCCACATCTACCACACACACATACACACACTAATAACAAACCAATCACATACCCTATACACACGTATATGTGCGTATACAAATATATGCATACCCCCCCACACACACACACACACATATATATATATATATATAATTTAATATACCAAGCGTGTTGGTAGATCCTTGCGGAGAGAAGAAACCCAGCAGTAATTTGATTGTAAAAATATACTACCAAACATCAACCAGGAAGAAAAATTTTTTTGAAAAAAAGAAAGGACCAAGATATTCGTACCAACAAAAAATAATCTATTGGTACAGTATTTGGCCAAAAGAAAAAACAATTTATATGCATATATATATATATATATAAGATATATATATATATATTCATATAACCGCTAGGAGAAAGCTAATAAGTAAAAAGTGCTCGATACCTAAGTAGAGCCAAATAGCAAAGATAATCTAATGAGTCAGACGAACCTACTATTAGTTTCGCATAAAGCTCTTCAGGGCTAAAATCTGACACAGATTTTAGCCCTGAAGAGCTTTATGCGAAACTAATAGTAGGTTCGTCTGACTCATTAGATTATCTTTGTTATATATTATATATATATATATATATATATATATATATATATTGGTTTGGCGGTTGGTTTTGAAGGCTATCACAATGTAAGTGTAAAGAAAAATAAGATAACTATGGTGTTGTTTGCTAACCTGTAATTTTTTTTATTTCAAATAAATAATAAATTATAAACAATAAATCTTTTTAAATAAAAAAATATAGGTTAACAAACAACACCATAGTTACCTTATTTTTCTTTACACTTGCATTGTGATAGCCTTCAAAACCAACCGCCAAAATATAACCTACTTCTAAACAAAACGAAAAATCTAAGAAAGTCCGGTTGGTGTAGGGATTACGATACTCGCCTGTCAGCTTGACAGTCGGGTTTCGAATCACGCACAAGGCGGTCTTCCTATCTATAGCTCTGCTGATGAGGCCTAATAGGCCGAAATTTACATACAGAGATTGATTTTTCTCGATTTGTTTAGCCTTACATTTGAATAGGTATGCTTGCCTAATTAATTAATTATTAATTAATTAACTTTCAAAATTAGGTACGACTTCAATTAAGCATATATTCTCACAAAAATTGTCGGCAAAAAAAGCCATATCAAAACACATCATTTGTGTATTTACTTCTCATATATATATATATATATATATATATATATATATATATATATATATATACTAGCAAATATATGCACCTTCCGGGTGCAAGTATTTTAGTTAAATTTTATAATAAAATATGGTATTAAATTAGAAAGGCTAATGAAACTGAATAAGAATGTAGATAAAAAGATTTTGAACAGAGGGGGTATGATTGAAAAATAGAACAACTTTGAAACTAACTCTTCCATCATTTTCCGTTACTCCCGTCTTTCATTGGTAAATTTTCCTAATTAAACTGTTTAGTTAAAATAGAAAGTAAAGAATAATATTACAGTTATTTCTTCTTGTTAGGGGATTTCTTTTAAGATTTATTGAAGAGATTTTTGCTCATATTCAATAAGATAAAACCAAACAATTAGAAATCAATAATACTAAGCACATATTTATTAAAATCAATTTTTTAAGATCAATATCCAAATTAGCCTTCCCATTCATACTGTAAACCTCTATTTTGTTGTATATATAAATACAATTGCATGTTATTAGGATGTAGAGTGTAAGTAATGTAAAACAATTTTATTAATAATTGAGGTTTAAATAAAAATAAAATAATGGAGAACATGATGTCAATAACTAAAGGAATTATGACTTGTATAGTAATATAG
>CM042163.1:2901367-2903867 GCA_023376005.1 Doryteuthis pealeii
GTTCATTCTTTTAGCATTACATCAAAACCTTGAAGATGGCTCTTTGTTGTGCCGAAAGTACTTGAGAAAATTATGGTGCATTCAAAATCCCACACAATGTTAAAAGCTTGGCCTGTGATTTCAAAATACAGATCAATTCTGAAACTTTAATTATCAAGTGTGTAAGGAACGCGCCCACAAGTTGAATATATGCAACTTATCTCAGTCTCAGTCAAAAACAACAATAAAGATGAGGATAGTCGAAAACATTCATTGAATATTAACAGCTAATTTTAAAGTCTCGGAAAAGGCTCAAATAAAGAAGACATTCATTGAATATCAATAACTCATATTAAATCTTCTGATAAAAATGGGAATAAAGTTTAGAATATTCGAAAAATTATTCGTTGACTAATCTCAATATTGTCGATGAAAATGCTGTGAAAAAATAATAAAGATTTTATTTCTCTGAATGTTTGAGATGAGGCTTGAAGATTAGTATTATCTGCATTATTCGGACTATTGTCCCCATCTTCATTGTTATTTGTACAACGCTTCGGTCTTCTTCGGGTATTTCTTGTCGGACTCGGGAACCTTCTTGGACTCGGGAACCTTCTTTTCGAACTCGGGAACTTTCTTGTCGTATTCGGGAGCCATCACGAAACTTCGAACCTAACCCTTTATTTATTCCACGAGGGTATCCTGTTCTCATTCCGCTAACCATAGCTGGGGTAGGAGTTGTGTTAATTAAATATTTTTCTAACTGCTTTCACTCAGGATTGAACTCGGGTTCCAGAGATAACTGTCACTTAGAACTGTCTAGAATATCTAGCTATTTTACTCATGTATGATTTTTTACCTTTTTTTTATATTGTGTGTGTGTGTGTTTTTTTTTTTGTTTTTTTTGTTTTTTTTTCAAGAAATACCTGAAGAAGGGGTATGTCGGCCGAAACGTTGTACAAAATAACAAATGAAGATGGGGACAATAGTCCGAATAACGCAGATAATACTAATAAAGATTTTGTTTGGTGGTTGATTTTAATAAAATTATTATCATTAAATCAATTCCCTGAAATTCTATATTAGTATAACAGAAATTTGTGGAATCGAATTAATCATAATAATTTTATAAAGGAACGGCGTTGGCCAACATTAAATATCATGAAGGAATATTAGTTCCTTGAAGAAAGTTTAGACAATAAAACTATAAGAGTCGTATACAGAAACAATAACAAACCGGATATCCGATTTACCAACAGTGAATAGTTTTCAATTTCAATGGAAGACACTACCTACTTCCGTATTCTCAAAATGCATTAGGTTATCAAAAAGAAGATAATCTAACACAGAATAATCGTTAGGGGAAAAGACAATTTGGTTTGTTTGGTTTGTTTTGTTTTATGGCATATCAACCTCAGTGGGTCATTTAATGCCGATAAAGTTTTGAAATAAATCAATTCTTAATGGATAATACAATTTTTTTATAAATACATTTTTCTATTTAACCCATAGATGGGACCCTAACAGGTACTACCACTCCGGGTCAGAGTGGACCAGGGAGCAATGGTGATGAAGGGGTGCTCCACATTCCCCAAACCTCCAGAAATGGAACCTCACCATCAGATAGAGTAACGTCATTCCCAGGACATGTAGACCCGCAGCCACCTGTTAGGGTCCCATCTATGGGTTAAATAGAAAAACATGAGTTTATAAACAAAATTGTATTATGCATTAAGAATGAATTTATTTCACAACTTTGACGGCATTAAATGACCCACCCAGGTTGATATGCCGTAAAACAAAACAAACCAAACCAATAACACCAAGTAATTATTGATCAAACCCAATTTTGTTAAAACCAGTATGCAAATTAACCTCACCGTATAATATGTAAACCTTTATTTCTTAGTGATACCGAATCTCCATTATAATAAGATTAAGTCGATCGTTCAATTTGGAGTGCAATTGAGTACTTCTAAAATCTACACTCATAGTGTGTCAAATAGTTTTAGTGAGTGCTTCAAAGACGAAGCACTGGCTACGGATCGTTTGTGGAGTCGTCTACACAGGGAAATGTCGATTCAATGTTTGTATATTTAACAGATCTCTTGGAGGGCATTTCGCTGTGTACGTGAGCGCGCGCGCGTGTATGTACGTGTGTGTGTGTGTGTGGTGTGTGTGTGTGTGTGAAGAGAGCAATGTGTTTACTCCACGGGGACAGGTCAGAAGAGCCGTTCCCCGAGAAAAAGGTCTAAAACAGACATTCTTCATTCCACACATGGTGCCCATACGTACTCTCTCTTTTACTATGTATATAAATATATGTGAGTTTATACACACACATACATACACACACAACACACACACACATATATATATATATATGTATGAGAGAGAGAGAGAGAGAAAGAGAAGAGAGGAGAGAGAGAGAGAGAGAGAGAAGAGAGAGAAAGAAAGTGAGCTGAATAATGAAGAAAACTCGATAGATAGATAGATAGGTCATAAAGAAAGAAAGAAAAAA
>CM042163.1:2906367-2911850 GCA_023376005.1 Doryteuthis pealeii
ATAAATTGTTTTTTTTCTTTTGGCCAAAATATTGTACTAATAGATTATTTTTGGTTGGTACGATTATCTTGGTCTTTTCTTTTTTCCAAAAATTTTTTTCTCCCCGGGTGATGTTTGGTAGTATATTTTTACAATCAAACTATTTGCTGGGTTTTTTCTCACCGCGAAGATTTACCAATAAGTTTGGTATATACAGATTGAGGTAAAATAAGGAATGAAATAACAAAACTCAGACAAAATGTGTAGTTTATTCAATAAAAGCAGAACAAAATTAAAACGCAAAAATTGGGCATAGATTTTAATGAATTTAATTATTACCAAGTCTTTAAGATGTGAAATAAGACTCAAGTCCAGTTTAGAATACAATAACATATCTTATTATAATGGAGATTGTGTGCTTTTCTGTCTGTAACCGAAACTATATTACTACTCATATCACTATTCCCTTAGTTATTGACATCACATTTTCCATGATTGTATTTTTATTTAAACCTCAATTATTAATAAAATTGATTTACATTATTAACCATATCTACATACTGACAACATGCAATTATATTTATATATACAACAAAATAGTGGTTTACAGTGTGAACGGGAAGGCTAATTTGCATATTGATATTAAAAATGTGATTTTATTAAATATATGCTTAGTATTATTGATTTCTAACTGCTTGGTTTTATTCTAATGAATATAATGAAAAATCTCTTTCAAATGAATCTTAAATGAAATCCATTAACAAGAAAAAATAACTGTCATTTTATTCTTTACTTCCTCTTTTACTAAAATAAGAATACTGATACATAAGATTTGAAACAAAGCGAGTATAATAAAAATAGAACACTGAAACTTACTCTCCATGCACTCTCGGTCTTTCATTGTTTTTTTTCTAATTTAAGTATTTAGTTTAAAAGAGGAATGTAAGAAATAAATGGACAGTTATTTTTCTTGTTAATGGATTTCCATTTAAGATTCATTTGAAGGATTTTTTCATTATATTCATTAGAATAAAAACCAAAGCAGTTAGAAATCAATAATACTAAGGCATATATTAATAAAATCACATTTTTAATATCAATATGCACATTAATTAAATTAGCGCCTTCCGTGTCACACTGTAAACCACTATTTTGTTGTATATATAAATATAATTGCATGTTGTCAGTATGTAGAATATGGTTAATATATGGTAAATCAATTTTATTAATAATTGAGGTTTAAAAATAAAACATACAATCCATGTGAAAATGTGATGTTCCAATAACTAGGGAAAATAGTGATCATGAGTAGTATATAGTTTCGGTTACAGACAGAAACACACAATCTCCATTATAAATAGATATGTTATTGGGTATTCTCACTGGACTTGAGTTTATTTCCATCTAAAGACTTGGTAATAATTAAAATTCATTAAATCTATGCGCCAATTTTGCGTTTAATTTTGTCTCTTTATTGAATAAACTACACATTTTGTCTAGTTTTGTTAATTTCATTCCTTATTTTTACCTCAATCTGTATATACCAAACTTATTGGTAATCTTCGCGGTGAGAAAAAACCCAGCAAATAGGTTTGATTGTAAAAATATACTCCAACATCACCCGGGGAGAAAAAACATTTTGAAAAAAAAAGAAAAAGAACCAAGATAATCGTAGCCAACAAATAATCTATTATACAATATTTGGCCAAAGAAAAAAAAACAATTTATATGTATAATATATAATATAAGATATATATATTCATACAAAACCGCCAAGGAGACTAAAGCTAATAAGTAAAAGTGCTCATACCTAAGTAGAGCAAATAATAAAGATAAATCTAATGAGTCAGACGAACCTACTAAAAGGTTTTCGCTTAAATGCTCTTCAGGGCTTGATCTGAGTCAGATCTCAGCGCCTGAGAGCATTAAGCGAAAATTTTAGTTAGGTTCGTCCTGGCTTCATTAGATTAAATCTTATATATAATATAATAATATATATATATATATATATAATATATTGTCATTAATTTTTTTTCTTTTAAATCATTCCATTTAAAAAAATGTTTTTTAAATTCAACAGCAATGAGATTTTAGTTTTACATGCCTTTTTTTTTAAAAAATTTCTTTTATTCAACACTTGAGATTTAGTTTTAAAATCCTTTTTTTTTTTAAAAATTTTCTTTTTAATTCAACACATTGAGGATTTTAGTTTTAAAAATCCTTTTTTTTTTAAAAATTTCCTTTTAATTTTTCAACACATTGAGATTTTAGTTTTTAAAATCCTTTTTTTTTTATTCTTTTTAATTCAACACATTGAGATTTTAGTTTTAAAATCCTTTTTTTTTAAACAATTTCCTTTTATCAACACATTGAGATTTTTAGTTTTAAATCCTTTTTTTCTTTTTAAATTTCTTTTTAATTCAACACATTGAGATTTTAGTTATAAAATCCTTTTTTTTTAAAAAATTCTTTTTAATTCAAACCACATTGAGATTTTAGTTTTAAAAATCCTAAATAGTCCAGAATTAAAAATGCAGTTAAGAGTAACCACAAGCCAAAAACTATTTTTACCTATATTTCAATTACTGGTTGGTGCAAAATTATTTGGCTTTTTTTTTTTTCAAACAAATTTGAAAGAAGAAAAAAGCCGCAATAATATGACACAAACTTAAAATATATGAATGTGTTTGTGTGTGTGGTCTTCTCAACAATTAACTCTTAAATCTTTTGTAAACTCTCTCTCTCTTTCTCTCTTTCTCTCTCTCTCTCTCTGTCTCTTTCTGTCTTAACAAAAATTACTAGATTTCCAGAAAATCTCTTTCCAAAGGAAAGTCCATCTTTACATTTTGTTCTCCTTTATCATTGGTCTTTTATCGAATTATGCTAAGTCTCCAGTACTCCGGGTACTACCCCTTTTGGTTGTTCTGGGTCGTTTCCGAAAACCAGCTGCATACACGCGATAATGAATTCATGGAGAATGTGTAGGCGAAAGGCTAAAAATTAAACTTTCAATCATTTATTTCTTTTTTGAATTTGTATTTTTGGATTGTGTTTAATCAAACTGAAACAACGAAATTTTGTCTGGAGAAATGTGCAAAATTGAAATGAAATTTCAATCTGGAATTTTAGCGAGAGAAAAATTAAATTGCAAAGTTTTTTATGGAACAGAGAGAAAGGTGATATTTATGTGAAATGAATGTCAAGAATTTACAGAAGAAAGAAAAGAAGTTGCTTATTCTCAGAAATTCTGAAATTTGGTAAAATTATAAATCACATAGCATTGACCAGGTACTTGCTATTTAAAAATTGGATTCATATCTATCTATCTATCTGTCTGTCTGTCTATCTATCTATCTATTTCATCTATCTATCTATCTATCTATCTCAGCCCTGTCCTTTTCTTTCTTCCTTTCTTCCTTTCTCTAAATCTCAGTCTATTCTATCTCTATCTAATCTATCTATCCTATCTATCTAATCTCTGCCTGTTCATATCTATCTATCTATCTATCTATCTATCTATCTATCCTAGTCTAATCTCTGCCTGTTACATATCTATCTATCCTATCTATCTATCTATCTATCTATCTGTCTATGCTGTTCATATCTATCTATCTATCTTATCTATTCTTTCTTCTTCCTTTCTTTCTCATTTAAGTAACAAGACTCGGGTTTGTACAATACCTTCTACTATAACAAAGCCGAGTTCCATTGTTTATCAAATGACTGATTCGGCATTAAATGACGCCGAAAGGCATCTGGTACAGTAAAACAACAACATTTCGTTCTTTATTCATTTTTTCCTTTCGTATCTATTATCTATCTATCTATCTATCTTATTTCATTCTATTCCTCATATATCTCATATTTTCTTTCTTTCTTTCTTTCTTTTAATTTCTTTCTTCTTTACTATCTATCTAACTATCTATCTATCTATCTATCTATCTATCTATCCTTCTTTCTTCTTTCTTTCTTTAGCAATCTATCTATCTATCTATCTATCTACTATCTATCTATCTATCTATCTTCGCCTTCTTTCTTCTTTCTTTCCTTTCTTTTTACAATCTATCTATCTATCTATCTATCTATCCCTTCTTTCTTTCCTTTCTTTTCTTTCTTTCTTTACAATCTATCTATCTTTTATCTATTTCAATTCTAGTTCCTTATCATCTCTATATTTTCTTTCTTTCTTTTCTTTCTTCTTTCTTTTCTTTCTTTCTTTCTCTCTTTCTTTCTTTAAAACTACTATCTATCTATTTCTTTTTTTCTTTCTTTCTTTCTTTATGACCTATGCTATCTTATCTATCCGAGTTTTTTCTTCATTATTCAGGCTCACTGCTTTTTCTTTTCTCTCTCTCTCTCTTCTCTCTCGTCTCTCTCTCTCTCTCTTTCTCTCTCTCTCTCTCTCATACATATATAATATATATGTGTGTGTGTGTGTGTGGTGTATGTATGTGTGTGTATAAACTCACATATATTTATATACATAGTAAAAAGAGGAGTACGCGTAATGGGCACGCATGTGTGGAATGAAGATGTCTGTTTTTAGACCCCTTTTTCTCGGGGAACGGCTCTCTGACTGTCCCCGTGAGTAAACCACATTGCCCCTCTCTTCACACACCACACACACACACAACACACAACACACGTACATACACGCGTCCCCGCCGCGCTCACGTACACAGCGAAAGCCCTCCAAGAGATCTTGTTAAATATACAAACATTGAATCGACATTTCCCTGTGTAGACGAACTCCCAACAAACGATCCGTAGCCAGTGTCTTCGTCTTTTGAAGCACTCACTAAAACTATTGTGATCACACAATGGTGTAGATTTTAGAAAGTACTCAATGCATCCAAATATGAACGATCGACTTAATCTTATTATAATGGAGATTCGTATCACTAAGAAATAAAGTTTTACATATTATACGGTGAGGTTTAATTTGCATACTGGTTTTAACAAAAATTGGGTTGATCAATAATTACTTGGTGTTATTTGTTTGGTTTGTTTTGTTTTTAAGCGGCATCATCAACCTGGGGTGGGTCATTTAAATGCCGTCTAAAGTGGTGAAATAAATTTCATTCTTACATGCATAATACAATTTTTGTTTATATAACTCATGTTTTTCTATTTAAACCCATAAGATGGGAAACCCTAACAGGTGGCTCGGGTCTAACCATGTCCTGGAATGACGTTTACTCGTATCTGATGGGTGAGGTTCCATTTTCTGGAGGTTTGGGGAATGTGGAGCACCCCTTCATCACCATTGCTCCCTGGGTCCATCTGACCCGGAGTGGTCGTAACCTGTTAGGGTCCATCTATGGTTAAATAGAAAATATGAATTATAAAAAAATTGTATTATCCATTAAGAATTGATTTAATTTCAAAACTTTATCGCATCAATGACCCACTGAAGGTTGATATGCCATAAACAAAACAAAACACACAAACCAAATTTGTCTTTTCCCTAACGATTATTCTGTGTTAGATTATCTTCTTTTTGT
>CM042163.1:2911950-2916950 GCA_023376005.1 Doryteuthis pealeii
ATAAGAAAGAGGAGATAGATGATGGGCAGACCATATCTCGGTTTTCATTATATATATAGGAGTATGTATATGTTGATTATATATACAGCATGTATATAACAGCAAATATAGTGTCAGGAGTGGTCTGGTCCCTCCGGGTGGCAACGTATTGTACAGTTTAGATATATAGGTAGTATTGGTATTAATTAGAAAGGGCTGATAACTGAAATAGACATAATAAGATTTTCGCTTATGGAGATCTTGATATGAGCTCTGCTCAGTGCAGGAGTCGTCAGTGATATGCGCTACTGGCGCGCATTGCATGTTTGTCGAGGGTCGAGGATTTAGAAAGCAGAGGGAGTATGAAATATAGGATGTAGGACAGTTCGCTATGTCTGTGAGTGGATATATTAGACGCAATGTTCACTGATGGAGTAAATTGTATAAAGATGGAACAACTGAAACTTACTCTTCCATCACTCTTGTCTTTCATTGTTGTTTTTCTAATTTAAGTATTTAGTTAAAAGAGGAAGTAAAGAATAAAATGACAGTTATTTTATCTTGTTAATGGATTTCATTTAGATTCATTGAAGAGATTTTTGCTTACATTCATTAAAATAAAACAAACAGTTAGAAATCAATAATACTAAGCACATATTTATTAAATTTGATTTTTTAATATCAATATGCAAAATTAGCCTTCCTGTTCACACTGTAAACCGCTATTTAGTTGTATGTATAAATATAATTGCATGTTGTCAGTATGTAGACATAGTTAACAGTATTAATAGTGTAAGACAATTTTTATTAATAATTAAGGTTTAGATAAAAATAAAATCATGGAGAATGTGATGCCAATAACTAAGAAGATTGTGACTTGAGTAGGAAATAGTTTCGCAGACAGAAAAACACACAATCTCCATTATAATAAGATATATATATATATATATATATATATATATATATATATAGCGTGGCGACGATTAAAATCCATAAAAAGTAAATAAAGATAAAAACTTAAATACTTCGGGATATTTTGCACTAAAAAACGTGTAAAAGTGCTCAATAAAAAAGAGCTAAATATCCGATCCAAAAGCGAATGGTTTAAAACAGACCGACTCGAGTTTCTTGCGGATCGCGAATCTTTACGAGCCACCAGAAACTCGAGTCGGTCTGTTTTAGACCATTCACTTTTTAATCATATATATATATATATATATATATATATATATATATATATATATATTAGTAAGAAATAACAAAAGACTTAGAGATTTAGCATTATAGTCTATTTCAGGGAGCTTATATATATATATATATATAGTATATATATATATATATATATATATATATATATTTTGTGTGTCTGTCTGTCTGTCTGTCTGTGGTGTGTGAGCGTGTGTGTGTGTTTGCCTATATATATATATATATATATATATAATATATATATATATTACAATATAGGTACAAAGTGATAACCTACTCGAGTTTCACCATAAGGATTTTCAGGGTTAAATCCACTGAATTAATCACCAGTAAAGTCACCTTTTCCATTATATATATATAATATATATGTGTGTGTGTGTGTGTGTGTGTGTGGTGTGTGTGTGTGTGTGCGTATTTGTGTCAATGTCTGTATGTATGTGTGTGTTGTATATATACGTGCGTGTGTATGCATGTATTTATGTGAGTGTATTTGTATATATAATATATATATATATATACTATATATATGTGTGTGTGTGTGTGGTGTGTGTGTGTGTGTGTGTGTGTGTGTACTCAGCATCGTGATCGCGCTTCATCCTCTCATTGAAAGAATTTATTTGCTGTTTGTCGAGGAGGCGAGAAAAGTCAGACATTTTTGTATCAACTCAAAAATTCCAAAGACAGAAGGGAAAAAAATCAGTACCAAAAAAAAAAAAAATCCTACCCAAATTCGGAAAAAAATCTTCATCTTTTTTTTTTTTTTCCCCCTGGATCAGATCTTGGAAAAGATAGACGGCTAAAATGGATGGAGATCTTTGATCTTGAGGAGGGACTTTGCTGAGCGGACATGACAGGGGGTGGGACAAACAAGACGAGTTTGGAATTGGCGGAAAAAAAAATGTCTGCTACAGTCACCACCGCCTGGAATTGTTTTTACCTTCGATACTTTGGCTTTAATTAATTCCCAACAAACAAAATTGAAACTCTTCTTCTTTTTTTTTCACCACATCCACTCGCTAACTCTGTTTATTTTCGAAGAAGACACCAGGAAGTCAGAAAAGAAAGAAAAAAAACGTTACCCGAGCAAAAAGGCGGGAATACTAGACGCCATTTTAACAGGTGCAGGTAAGATTATAAGTTGTTGGCTTTTGTTTTTGTTTTCTCTGCCATCATGGTGGTCGTCTGTCTAAAGTCAAAGTAGTCTTGAAGATCTTGCCGACAAATGATCTTAGGATTAATATATATATATATATATATATATATATATATATATATATATATATATATATATAGAGAGAGAGAGAGAGAGAGAGAGAGAGAGGCGGTGGTGGGGTGTGTGTGTCGGTGTTTGTGTGTGTGTGTGTAGGTCATAATTAGTTCGTATATGGCCTTTTAAATGACTGTGATTTTAGGTTTAATTACTTTTTAAACCTAAAAATAAAAGTATATATATATATAATATTATAATATATATATATATATATATATATAGAGAGAGAGAGAGAGAGAGAGAGAGAGAGAGAGAGAGAAAGAGAATGGGCTGAGTATCTGTGGTGCTAGTGTTTATGTCATAATTTATGATTTGATTTTTGGTTTAAATTATTTTTTGGGAGGTAAGGAAAATTACCGGAATCTTGTTACCATTTTCAATCATGATATTTTCTTTTTCTTTTTTCTATTTTGGTCGTTTGTTATTGCAAAAATAAAAACTTCTAATGAATCAAGACATGAAGAATGCAATCTCCAAAAACAAATTGAATAAAATGCAAGTTTTACTGATACACTAAAAAAAAGTTAAATATAAAATGATTAAATCGTGCATAGCTTTTAGCGTTCCGGATATATTTATAAAACTGAGATTGAATAAATCTTTAGATTAGGGGGTGGCGTAGTAGCTAACGCGACATCGTAGTAAGCGAGTTCGAATTCCAGGCACGCTATTGCGTCCACTTTCGAACTAATACCCTTGGGAAATGTATGAACCCCGCACCCCCTAGCTATGGGTTAAATATTACATTATTAAATAACCCAAAAAGGTTGATATGCCATTAAACAAACCAAAACGTAATTCTTGCTACCCAGAGTAATTATTCAAAACATGTGTTCATTCTTTTAGCATTACATCAAAAACCTGAAGATGGCTCTTTGTTGTGCCGAAAGTACTTGAGAAAATTATGGTGCATTCAAATTCCCACACAATGTTAAAAGCTTGGCCTGTGATTTCAAAATACAGATCAATTCTGAAACTTTATTTATCAAGTGTGTTAGGAACGCGCCCACAAGTTGAATATATGCAACTCATCTCAGTCTCAGTCAAAAACAACAATAAAGATGAGGATAGTCGAAAACATTCATTGAATATTAACAGCTAATTTTAAAGTCTCGGAAAAGGCTCAAATAAAGAAGACATTCATTGAATATCAATAACTCATATTAAATCTTCTGATAAAAATGGGAATAAAGTTTAGAATATTCGAAAAATTATTCGTTGACTAATCTCAATATTGTCGATGAAAATGCTGTGAAAAAATAATAAAGATTTTATTTCTCTGAATGTTTGAGATGAGGCTTGAAGATTAGTATTATCTGCGTTATTCGAACTATTGTCCCCATCTTCATTGTTATTTGTACAACGCTTCGGTCGATATACTCTCCGGCCTTCTTCGGGTATTTCTTGTCGGACTCGGGAACCTTCTTGGACTCGGGAACCTTCTTTTCGAACTCGGGAAATTTCTTGTCGTATTCGGGACTTTGGACCTAACCCTTTATTTAGTCCACGGGGGTATATTGTTCTCCGATGGTTGGGTCATTCAAGTACGTCGGATGGATGATGGACGAATCCCGAAAGACATCCTGTATGGAGAGCTAACATGTGGTAAAAGACAGATTGGTCGCCCCCTACTGCGATTCAAGGATGTCTGCAAAAATGATCTCAGGTGCTTTGCATTGCCCCTTCCAGCTGGGAAAATTTGGCTCAAGACCGCCCTCGGTGGCGGCAGAATCTCCATAGAGGACTGTACATGTCAGAAGTCACCCTGATACAACATCATAAAACTAAGAGGTCCATAAGAAAGCAACGGCAACAAAGCATCGGAACATCATCATCTACAGGGACAACCTACAAATGCAAAATCTGTGGTCGAGAATGTTTCTCAAACATCGGACTTCATAGTCACAGGAGGCGCTGCAACTTCAGGAGCACACAATAACTTTTATCATAGTCTTTCGAGACTGAATTGCCAATGATATATAATATATATATATATATATATATATATATATATATATAATCCAAAAGTCCAGAGAAGAAATCTTCCTTACGACACAAGAGTTTTATTTAAAAAACCTGTCGCAGTTTGAGAGCTCAATGTGTGCTCTTAATGTTAGAGTCACAGAGCAAATATATAAGTAAAGAAATAACAAAAGACTTAGAGATTTAGCATTATAGTCTAAGCTCCCTGAAATAGACTATAATGCTAAATCTCTAAGTCTTTTGTTATTTCTTTACTTTGATAAATCGATAAAAACACGAACAATAATTCTAAAATGCAACAATGATAAAAATAGAAATAAATGTCTTTTTAATTTTTGTTTTCTGGATCATTTGATCCAGGATTCTATTAACTACACACTCTTGTTTGTTTTTAGATATTGTGTTGAATTTGTTCTTTCTTTTTTAATAGAACTATCAAGAATATGCGCCCTTTAAGTGTTAATATAATGAAATATAATAAATTTAAAAAAATAACGAGATTAAATAAGTATGCATATAAAAAGATTACACTTATTCTAATTATATTTTAATTGGTTTTAAT
>CM042163.1:2921950-2960489 GCA_023376005.1 Doryteuthis pealeii
ATTCTCCCATATATACAGAGAGCGTTCTGTGCCTTGTAATTACTGATATATTCATTTCGTTTTTCCGCTTACAATGTTGCTTTGAAAAAGACATATTCATAATGTCGAAACAGATATCTGTCAGCAAAAATGTTTAACATCTTGTTGTTTTTCTATAAAACTTTCTTATATATATATATATATATATATATATATATATATATATATATCACGCACAGGGCGGTCTTCCGATCTATAGCTCTGCTGATGAGGCCTAATAGGCCGAAATGTACATACAGATTGATTTTTCTCGATTTGTTTAGCCATACATTTAATAGGTATTCCCGCTAATTCATTATTAATTAATTAATTTTCAAAATTAGGTACGACTCCAATTATGCACTTATTCTCCCAAAATTATCGGCAAAAGCCATTCCAAACAAACCGTGTTTACAACTTATCATATCGTCGTGTAATAAAGTCACTAGAAGAGGAATATTAACCTACTCTAAACAAATCGTAAAATCTAAGAAGTCCGTTTAGTGTAGGGTTATGGGATCGGCCTGTCAGCTTGGCAGTCCGGTTTCAAATCACGCACAGGGCGGTCTTCCGATCTATAGCTCTGCTGATGAGGCCTAATAGGCCGAAATGTACATACAGAGATTGATTTTTCTCGATTTGTTTAGCCATACATTTAATAGGTATTCCCGCCTAATTCATTATTAATTAATTAATTTTCAAAATTAGGTACGACTCCAATTAAGCACTTATTCTCCATATATATATATATATATATATATATATATATATATATATATATTCTTTTCTTTTCTTTTCTTTTCTTCTACAGTTTATATATTTAATTATTTGTGTTTCTTGTGTTACAGAATTCTAATAGTTGAGACTCCAATGAGTTTTGTACAAACAAAAATTGACTGAGAGACTGAATTGTCAACTGTCACTGTGTAGTAGTAACCCTGGCACCCAAAGGACCTTTAGAATATAGAGCGACATTTCGACACAATTTACAGCTTTCTTTTATTTCTTTTTAACTTTTTCTTTTTTTCTTTTCTTTTCTTTTCTTTCTTATTTCTTTTTTCTTATTTTTATTCTTTTTTTTTCTTTTATTCTTTTTTTTTTCTTTTATTTCTTTTGTTTTTTCCTCGTTTTTCTTCTTTATTTTCTTCTTTATTTTCTCTTTTCGTTTTTTCTTGTATATTTCTTTTCTTATTTTGTTTTTTTTTCTTTTCTTTTCTTTTCTTTTTTTCTTTCATTCTTTTTTCTTTTTCCTTTTTTTTTTTCTTTCTTTTCTTTTCTTTTTTCTTTTTTCTTTCTTTTCATTCTTTTTTGTTTTTCCTTTGTTTTTTCTTCTTTTTTTTCTTTATTTCTTTTCTTTTCTTTATTTCTTTTTTTTCTTTTTTTTTTTTTTTGTAAATTCAATTCGTTGCTTTTAATTATGGTCACCCAATTCGTTCGCTTTAAATCAAATTAAAGTAAAGTAAATTTAAATTAAATTAGATATAAAAAATTCTAATTAAAGTCAACTTTACATTATATTTACTGTTAAGTGCCATGTGTGATGTAATAATTACCATGCTAGGTTAATTCTCACTGGGATTCCTAAATTTCTGGCCTTTTTCTAATGATACTAAATGCTAATACTATATTCACTATTTTATTTCCCACCCTTTTTCAATATTTCAAGCTCTAATAACATTTTTATCTTTCTCTGTAAAGAACGGTTCAAGATGCCTTTAACTATTTTTCAAGGATTTTATATATTTTTTAATTTTTATTTTTTACATTTTCCAGATAAACTCAAACCAATTCTTACCTGGTCCCCAAAGAAATATGTATTCTAGCGTTATTCTTTTGGAATAGTACCCGTTTTAATTCCCGACTCTTTCTATTGTTGCCTTTGATTATTTTAATTCTTTAACCAAAGAAATGACGTACCTCGAAACTCAAAGGGAGCGAAAACGTGTCCTGCGTGCAAAATGAGTGAAGGGCTTGAAAAGAAAGAAAATATGGCTGTCTTAACACATTGATTTAAGAAAACGCGATCTCAGAGCCAGGAGAATTGTCAAGAATGTTTAGCACGTATGCAGATGTTTTCGAGATCGAGCTGTGCATAAAACACCAGGAAGGAGACGTATTGAATGTACGTTGTAGACTGCTATGTTATTCTTTCAAGCGATAGACTTTGTCGTCAGACTTTTGAAATTTGGAAAAGTGATTACTCTGATCAGTTTCCATTCATCAAATTCGGAACAACGTAGAAGACTCCTTTTTATAAGCAGCAATTCCATTCAGTGAACCGAGACTTTTAGACGGCCATTGGTCGTTCATTTCGTTTGTTTCATCATCTATTTCGTTCCACGTTTTAGTATTTACCACGCATCCCAAGTATGCAAGTCAGGCACGAGGCCCTATTAATGGGGAACCACTCATGAGATAACCGGCACAAAAAAAATCCCGTCGGTATTCTCCCTCAAGGGAAGCGCCTCGGGCACTGGGCAATAAACACAGCCATGCCCCTTTAAATCAAGGGGCAGGTATGGCATGGGGGGGATGGCCCCCTGGGATCACGCCGTTAATAGTCCAGTGGCCAAAGCCACCAGACACCCTACCCCGAAAAGGGGGAAGTTTATTAAATTATTGTTTCGTTCCACATTATTGTGAAACATCAGCTTTATATAGCCCATCACAGTTTGTTTTTAAACTGCTGTTTTATGTCTCTTATATGGAAGCAACGTATGAAACTATATATATATATATATATATATATATATATATATATATATATATATATATATATTAAGATTCGTGTTCCTTAATTGTACGACCGTTATCATCTTGCAGCATCCTCTGATTAAAAATGAGACCATCCAAATCTTCCAAGATGATATGCAAAAATGTAAATCCTGATTATCTCGAATTACTTATCTGCCGAATTCTTATTTCTTATGAGTGTCGTCACCTCAGCTAAATAATAGGCAATTCTGTTTTTATTACAAAGAAGGAAAGGGAATAATAAGGACATGCGACACAGAAAAAATATAAGAAGAAAGAAAGAGGGTAGAGAAGAGTGTGGATTACCCATTAATTGTTATTAGTTCCAGGTTCACCTTACCTGAGTGGTAGTACCTGTTAGCGTCCCAACTATTGGTTAAACAAGTTTAAAAAAGAATTTGAATATCCATCTAACAGAAATAGAATAAAACGTCTTTGGCATAAAATAACCCAAAAAGGGTTGACATGCTGTAAAATAAAAAACCCAAACCAAAACCATCTATGAGTTAAATGGATCAAAATGAGTTTTATAAATGTGTTTCAAAAATTGAATACCCAACAAGAACAGATCAAATTAAATGTTCTCGGCATAAAATAACCCAACAAGAGTTGGCATGCCGTAGAATCCAACCAACCAACCAACCAAACAATGTGAGGAAGACATTGAAGATTAAACCTATCACCAGTAGTTATCTAGGTTCCCTAGATTAGTTTTGTCGACCACTGCGTTATGGAAACGTTTCCAATAGAAAGACACGAGGTGGGGGGGGGGCTCGTCGAATCCAAGAATAACAAAACTTTGTTCAAAACAATCCTGATTTCTTTAATTCCATCAGCTGAACCATTGAACCACTCAGCAGGTATGGTTGACACTTACAACTTATGGACTCACCAGGTTTCAATTCCTGAACCCCCCACACACCCCACACCACACACACCACTGAAAAGACCACACTTAAAGATCTCCACCCACTCCTGGATTTCTTTTTCCCGCTCGAAGGAAAGGCATCTGTTTTTTTGCGATACAATCGCGGTTAGTATCGGCTCTGCTTTTACACAATAAATACAAGAACGGGTGTTTTTCTGCAAACCTTCCTGAGGGTTCAGCGTTCTTATCTTTAGAGTTAAGTAAAAGGTTGATCGCTCGAGTTGATTGAGTATTTAATGGCTTTTATATGTTTGTAAATATCATTTCAAACAGGAAAGATAAAAAAAAAAAAAAATTGCTATCAAATCTGGGCCAAGCTTACTTTCTTGGTTTAGTTAGTTGGTTTTGCGGCACATCAACCCTTTTCAAGCTATTTAAAGCCGAAACAAGTCATTTTGATAACATTTTCTATGTTTCAAGTTCTTAATATCTTCAAATTAGCATAAATGATTTTCATTAACTTCATTTGGTTTGGTTTGGTTTGGTTTGGGTTTGGTTTGTTTAATGGTATAATAACCCTGTGGGTTATTTAATGCCAAAAACTCTTAGAGTGTGAGATAAAAGTTGGTATTCAAGTTTCCTTTACAGTTATATTTTTGTTGATGTATTTCTGATCAAAAACTCCATGAGGAAATGTTTGACAGTGTAGGGTGTTTGGTATCAGTTATGTAGCTTTGCATTTTGTTCAATTTACTCATTCTATCAAATTGTAAATTTTTATTTCTTTACTGGTGTATTTTTGTAGATGTATTTCATAGATGTATTTTATATCTGATTCATAATTTTCGATATATTTTTATTTATTTCAAGAAGAAAAAATATCATCCATGTTAGTATTCTTAAACAGATGCCTCATATTATTTGCGTTGAAATATTTCTTTCTGATTGGAACGAAAACTTCACACTCCTCAAGGAAATGTTTGACAGTGCAGGGTGTTTAATATGTCCCACACCGTTGTTGACCCTCCTTGCTAGAGCATAAAAGACTTGCTTAAAACATGCGTCACTTGTCTGACATTGCTGATAGATTGGTTGGTTGGATTTTACGTCATGTCAACCCTTATCGGGTTATTTTATGCCGATGACGTTTTTGTTTTATTAATTCTTGATGGGTACTCAATTTTTTTAAACACGTTATTTAGAACTCATTTTATTTTATTTTACCCATAGATGGAACCCTAAAAGGTACTACCACTCCGGGTCAGAGTAGACCTAAACGTAAAGGTGATGAAAGGGTTATTTAATTACAAAAATTGTTAGAGTGTGAGATAGAAGACGGTACTCAAGTTTTCTTTACATGTGTATTTTTGAAGATAGTTTCATGGATGTATTTTATATCTGATTCATAATTTTCTTTTCTTTTAATACAAATGAACTGCAGAGCTGGAGGAAAGGCGACAAATATTGAAGGAGCGAAGACAGAAATCTCAACCAGCACTGCCTCAAAGAACAACATGTCCACACTGTAACCAAAGTTTCAGAGCTAAGATCAGCCATCTAAGAACCCAATTGAGATTAGAAGACCATCATCATCAACCTCAAAGGATTGTCAATCAATCAATATATCTATTATTATACTAAATCTGAGAAAATCAATGTTTGGTTCTCTAAGGCTTTTTTCCTGTTTAGTTTAATGGCTAAAATTTAATACTAAAATATTCCTTACTTGTGGTTGGTTGTGTTTTTCGATATATTTTTATTTCTTTCAAGAAGAACAAAATCTCATCCATGTTAGTATTCTTAAACAGATCCCTCATATTATTTGCATTGAAATATTTCTTTCTGGTTAGAGCGAAAACTCCACATTCCACGAGGAAATCTTTGACAGTGCCATGTCTCCTTTCTTGTATCTTTTAAATTATCGTAATGCAATAAGTGAATCATATTCGGTGCCGTAGATTGTAAGTTCAATCCTTGCTGAGTCCTTCAAGTAAGCAAAAAATAGTTATATGCCTAAATTTCTGACCACCCTGTTGGCCGGGCTCATTGTATCCCCTGGGTATTACAGTAAACTGCAACTGATAAGCGAGTCCCCAGTTCGGTAGCTCTGGGGAGTGTTGAGTACCCCCTCATTGCCATTACTCTCATGCCCACTCTTACCTGGAGCGATGGTATCTGTTAAAGGTCACATCTATGAGGGAGCCGCCATGGTGTAGCGACTGACGTGCTGGACTGTGATATCGTAGTAATAGAGTTCGAACTCTAGTCATGCGATTAAGTTCACTTTCGGATTCATACCCTTGGGAACGGTATCAACCTCATCATCCCCCAACTATGGGTTAAGTAGTATCACTACTGTTCTTCTACAAGGAGAGCTCTCTCATTGAATAACCCGTGAAGGTTGATATGCCATTAAACAAACAGGTACATCCTAACAAAAACATCTCAAGTTGCTTCCCTTAATGAATAAGAGAGAGTTACCCGGCGTGTCAGTGCATTGATGGTTTGAAGCGCGGGAGAAGGAGTCGACCATGACACATGGATCGATATGCACTTTATTTAGTTGCCCGTAAGTTTGAGTCTTAAGTGAATGCGTTGGTCGAAGCATAAGCTTTGCCCTGCATTAAATAGACTAGTAAAAAATTTAAAAAAACGCCCCCCCCCCCCAGGCGATGTAAAAATAGATTTTTGAAACATATTGCTTGAGGGTGGGAGTTAAAGATTCAATGTCAGCGAGTTTGTACCCTAAGTAAGTAAAATCATCAAATTCATTAAAGGATTAAAAAATAAAACAATTTGAAATGTAAGCTTTAAATATTATTAAAATAAAACAAACTATATATAGATATATAATACCAGTCATGTATTTATTAAAACTTGTTTTAAAAAACAATGAGGGCTGTCTAATGTTGCATGTTCAAATTTTGAGTGTATTTATTCTATGTTATGACGATTTTGGGTAATGTGACGTAAGCAGTGACGTAATTACAGACAAAAGCCGGAAGCAAATCTCTATTATTAATAAATTTATTATTCATTATCAACATACTAGTCCATCTTTTAATTCAATCTTTTAATTCAATGTCCATCACAAAAAAGTAACACTGAACCAAACTAGAAAATGTTTATGAGATTATATAACGGCTAACAGGGCCTGTGGATATACCACAGTATGATAATTAATGGACCATATGTCCTTTAGGCACCCCTTTTTCGATCTCGTTTCATCAGGACATTTCTTTATTTGCACCGTCAAAATCCGGTTGTTCGTTAGGGGTTAGGGTTAGGTCTAGGGGTTAGTTTTATATTAAAAAAGACTCTAAAAATCATCTGTTAACATACAACCGGATGTTGACGGTGTAAATGAAAAAATGTCCTTATGAAACGAGATCGAAAAAGGGGTGCCTAAAGGTCATATAGTCCTAATTAATTATTACAAATTTTGATATGTTTGTTTAAGAGCTAATGCGAAATATGTGTAAATAGTAGAGAGACTGGGCTCTTTAACCTTGGCTAGATGGAGCTTTCATTAACACTTGCACCACCACACAGGTAACAGTTTAAGATTGGGGGGTAAATAGTAGGGCAGACTGGGCTCTTTAGTCTACTTAGGCAACCAGTCTAGAAGGAAAACTGAATTCAACCCTATTAAACTCCGCTTAAGAAATTGACCTTGTGTCACGTCCCACTCATGCAGAGGTGTTGAAAAATATGCCTACCTGTTAGTTTAACTGGATGAGACGTATCACAAACTGATAGTTCTTCTTTCAAACGACAGGCAATGAATTAAAAAAGAAAGAGAAAAAACACAAAAATCGATTGTATTGAATATTTTATGGAACTTTTTTTTTCTTTTTCAGTTGAATGATTTACATGGAAGACATCGAGAAATCATTTTTTGTTTCTCTGGTATTTGTCCAGATATATTTTACAATTGTTATTCGATAATTCAATATATATATATATATATATTATATATATATATATATAATATATATATATATATATATATACGCGCACACACTCATGCACACATTCATTTATAGACATATATAACATACATATGTTCGTTGAAAAAGAATATATATATATATATATATATATATATATATATATATATATATATATATATATAATATATATATATACGCACACACACTCACACATATATATGTATATTCATACATATATGTAACATACATATGATCGTTGAATATATATATATATATATATATATATATATATATGTGTAAGAAGAAGGTCCGCAAAATGTATTATGTTCTCATGAAAAATTTTTTTATTCTTTTTATCTTGCATACGCGACACGTGTTTCTGATCTGTTGTCTTCTTCAGGCATTGAGTTATTATTTTGGCAGAATATGTCCGATATTAGATAGGTTGTGTGTGTTTCTGCAACTTTTCTATTATAATATTATTTTGAGAATGTCCATCATTGAAGCGAGTACTGTATCCAGGTCCTGAAGATGGTCTAATAAGAGACCGAAACGTTGCATCGTCGACAATAAACATCCAGTTTCCATAACATCCCGTGTTTGTCTACCTTTCTCCACACACACACACACACACACACACACACAAATATATATATATATATATATATATATATATATATATATATATATATATATATTGCTTTCGCAATATGTCGCGTATGTAAGATAAAAAGAATTTAAAAAATTTTCTGAGAACATAATACATTTTGCGGACCTTCTTTTTTATAAAATATTAAATTTTCTCCCGTTGGAACCAGAACAACATTTTTTATATATTTATATATACGCGCACGCACACTCACACACATACATATATACTTATACATATATAACATACATATGGTCGTTGATAAAAAAAAAATTGTTTACATGCAGTCAATATACATTTTTTTAATTACAAAAAGATCATCACATCTTATTTTTTTATGTCCATTCGCAGCCATTTTTATAAAGAAGATGTCCTTACAAACACACTTTGTGCGCAGGCGCAGAAAGATATTTGCACAGAATAAAAGATGGCGCGCGCTGTGAATTCAAGAGTTTATGGAATGTATCGAAGTTTCTTCGCTCTTCATTTTTTTTTGTTTTGTTTTTGTTTTTTGTTTTTTGTTCCCAAATGTTTTGAAGGGAACAAGACGTAATGTTCATTCTCTTTTTTCTTCTTCCTTTGTATTATTTCTTTCTTTTGTACATTTGCAATGCGGGAGAAAAAAAAACATCTGTCCGACATTTGGCAAATAAACATCTTGAGGCAATGTCGTCTGCAAGTTTTTAAAAAGCAATTATTTCCGGGATTTCATCACTGGCACTGTTAAACATCAGCGGCCATCTTTCTTTTTTATTATTGTCAGAACACTTTTAATATAATTGGTTCCAATTGTTTAAATAATTTGCAAATATGTTTGTGTCGTAAAAAAATAGATAGGGAACTTTTTTTCTTTTTTTAATCATCACCGTATGTACGCGTGTAAAAGTCGATATCATGTATAGGTCGACCCTTGGTCATGAAATCATTAATTTATGGAATTAATTTTTGAAGCCAGCGGTATATATCAGTTCATCTCCATTGTCTTTGAATACCGTACACTCTCGTGTATAAGTCGATCTTGACTCTTAATTTATGGTCACGAAATTATTAATTTATGGAGTTAATTTTGATGCCAAATTAACTGTGTCTTGAGTATAACCTTGAATCTAATGGTAAAGTTCAATTTTGGAGTTCTGTAGGGTACCCCTTCATCTCCACTCTGACCCGGAGTTATAGTACCTGTTAGGGTCCCATTTTATGGATTAAATAGAAAAAATATGGTTTAAATAATGATTTTAAAAAATCAGTTTCAAAAGAAATGTAAATACTCATCAAGAAGAAACAGAACAAAATGTCTTCGGCATAAAATAACCCAACAAGCGTTAACATGCCGTAAAATCCAACAAATCAAAAAAGCCAAATTTGCTGCTAGTCTTTTCCAGTTTACAAACTTATTACTCATTGGCGCCAATTTTTAGCTTTAAAATTCGACTTATACACGAGTATACATGGTATTTCCCATTAAAATGTACGTTTGTTTATTTAGATTTAAAGTTTATTCTTAATGGAGTTTTACCGGTTTGGCCAAAAGGGTAAACAAAATAAAAAATGACCCGCTTAATAAGTGACTTTGAAAGTTTCTCATAACATAATTCCTCATATCCGAACATTGTCTAATGAGACAGGTATTACCGTCGATATCATTGGCGCCGTGGAATCATCTCTTTGAATACCTTCCATGTCTTTTGTATTTGCATTGCTGTCTGTGGAAACGGTCTTCTTCATACAACATACCCGCCGATGGAACAGGTATTCATGTCCATATATTCTACTATAAACAAAGGATCTAAGTTTATACATGACTAAATGAATAAGTTGCAGAAGAGGAGTTACAACGAAAGCCAGGACTAAAGCCAATGCCATCGATGACCAAGGATAATTCCAATCAAGTATCCCAACATAGATAATATTGTTTTCCGGATCGTACGACCAGTAAGTAATATTGAAGATCATATACATAAGTCCGTAGAGAACAGAGTAAAGGAAATGATAAAATCGAACTGGATAGGCGGACAAGAGTACTTCTAAAATCATAAAGACCGTGTTGAGGGCGTGAATATTTACATCCTCGAACGAGATCCCTTTCTTAAGGACTTCCTCTCCAAAGTTTGGATAAATAGCTCCAAAAAACACCAGCGTTACAATAATTGACCAATTGAAAACAACAGTGAAAATCAACCACGATAGTTTCATGTACCAAGTGCTGCGATCAGCGTTCATGTTGAATTCTGACGTCATATCCGCTTCGAGATCGGCTTCGGATTTTCCCTGGAAGTAAACATCCGGATCTGGTTTTTCGTCGTAAAGTCCAACCGGAAGTGTGAGACGACGTATGCCGGTTGGTTTGACTGGGTGGGGCGTGTCGCCGACTCGACTGACGGATCGGCGTTCACACCACAGACAATAAACGGCATTAATGGCGGCAAGGTTGAAATGGATGACGAGCAGAATGTATGTCCACGTGGTCATGTAGACCATCACGTTGTGGGCGATATCCTCGTGAGAAGACATGGCCACTACATAATCGAGAAGACAACCAAACGTGTAGATAGCCAACACAATCCGGTAGAGAAGATACAGAAGCCATGACCATTGCCACTAGAAAAAGAAAAAGAAGAAAAGAAAAACAGATTATTAGTTATTATTAACAAACATTATTATTCAAACTGAAACATGATATTTTATACTTATGATATTTCCCACTTTAATCATTATAGATGTTGTGATGTTAGTTCAACAGTAAAAAAAGAAGTCAAGTCGAGGTAGGGTAAAATGAGACAAGTGTATTTACAATAAGGTACAAGAACGGCTAGCTTGCCTCTAAACGGTAACAGTACAACCTTTTCACTCGGTGTCTCACTATTTATAGTGAGAACCGGTGTATATTCTCCACTGTAGGAACGGCTGGTACAACAATAGAATTGTAAATAAAAATTTAAACAGGCTTTTTTATTTTTACCATATGGGTCTGTTGGAATGTTTTTTTGATATATAAGGCGTGTGCCAGACGGTCACTTCTAAATATAGACTCGTTGACTACCACGTGACCACTGAAGGCAACCTATTATCCAATCACTGGCAGTGCTGCTGCTGCTGTTGGTGTATTTATAATGCCTGATTCTAATCTTAGCTCACTGCTACTCGGACCATCTTGGACGTCGGACCTAAAGGACACACTATCCCACAAGGACTTGTTTACTTTAAGTTCTTTTACAACTGGAACCAAGGGTGGTGGTCAGTTACTCAACAGGGTCTAAGTAGGGCATCACACACAGAGTGACAGCGGATTTTTCGGTGAAAGCAGTAGTGTAAGGCGATGGATGCGTGTACTTATTTGTATGGATCGGTCGGCAAGTGAAACTAGCTAAGTTAGAACTAAAAGATATAGAAGTATGACCAGTTTTGTACCCCGTTCCCCCAAAAAATAAAAACTTCGGGCATTATGCCCAGGTGGTGGTCCAGTTGCATTTTCTGTATCCGATTTTCATATAAATAAATATTTGTTGTGGAGTCGGATGCAGAGATGCAGCCGGCACTCATCAAATACAATCATCTTTATTGTGCATAAACACAGGTTAAGGCAACATAGACCAGGTGTTTTTTTATTATCATAATAATATTTTTTCTATTTTCATCATAAATTATAATTATTCATATCAAAACTCATCTCATAAATACACATAAAAATAAATACTTTATACCTTTTTTAATTCTCTAAAAAACAACATCTATTTTTTTTATTAAGAAGATACTGTTTTTGATTAGCTTTTTTTTATTTGTTTTTGTTTTGTTATTTTTTTTTGCCATTTTTACAGGGACAAAATCTTATTTGAAGAAAGCTGAAAAGGAAAAAAAATAATAATGATTTAACCATTCTAAAACATTCATTGAATATTAACAACAACTCATCTCAAAGTCTCAGTCAAAAATAACAATAAAGATGAGGATAGTCGAAAACATTCATTGAATATTAACAACAACTCATCTCAAAGTTTCAGTCAAATCATAAAGATGAGGATAGTCGTAAACATTCATTGAATATTACAACAACTCATCTCACAGTCTCAGTCAAAAGTGTTTCAACATAGATAGATAGATAGATAGATAGATAGATAGATATGAAAAATCTTATATATGATAAAAAAAATTATCTTGAAAATATGTTTTTAATAATCCCCCACCTCCGGCTGTGTCTGTTTAGAGTTCCTTTAATTGATCGTCTGAATCGACACGAATGATGTATTCACAGCAGGATTAAATCGTAGACGTTTTTAACAGACACTAACATCGTTAAAGCATCTCTTATGGGTTTTGTAAAAAAGATTATTTCCTGAATAAAAAGATGCATTCAAACAAGTGAGTATTTGTGCAGATTGCGTCATGTGCAGATTCTTGGAAGGTTTCTCCTATGAATATCTGGGTGTGCCAGTAAATGGTTTCACAGTTGATGAAGAAAAACAATCTGCGCATAGAACAGACATATTGGTATTTACTTCACTTACTTTAATCGGGTACAAGCCAACAAATTTAAGGAAACAAGTCAGGATCGAACTCGGTACTGTTTGATATATTATATATATTTACCAACCCCACCACACGAGCAGGATGCGACACAAGGTCAATTTCTAGTGTGTGTGCGTGAGTGTGTGTGTATGTGTGTGTATATGGGCGTGTATGCATACGTGTGCTGTATGTGTGTTGGGGGATGTGTATGTGCGTATATGCATACGCGTGTGCGATCGTGTATGTGTGTATGTGTGTGTATATGGGCGTGTATGCATACGTATGTGTATGTATACGTGTGGTGGTGTGTGTGTGTGTATGCGTGTGTGTAAGCTTATGTTTGTAACAAAGTTGCTGATTGTGCGCATTCGTCTAATTAATAAGACAACACCAATAGAACCGGCCAAAGAATTTCCATTCAGTATGTATTGGTCAGCACTAATGATCTTGAGAAAGGCATGAATCCAGATTTCCCTGCGATTTGTTCTAAATGAGAAACTAGAGTATATACAACCCTTTACACGAGCAGGATGTGACACAAAGTAAATTCTTTTAGCAGTTTTTAATAGGTTTGAATTCGGAGTTTTCCTTTTCCTAGACTGGTTACTTAGCTACGGTTAAAGAGCCGAGTCTGTCCTACTATTTACATATAGCTGGAAGGAGAATAGTTGGATTCATACCTTTCCTAACGGTATTTATGCTATGGTAAATGCAAACTCGGCTTCATTTCTCCATTTTATTCAACCATAACCATTACACAACGGACGCACCATGAGAGTGTGAGAGAGAGAGTGGGGAAGAGAGAGTGCGAGTGAGTGAGAGTGAGAGATAGAAAGTAGAGGCTACACGTGTTTTTTTTTTAGTAAAAATGGATGTACTAATGTAGAATAGTACGCAAGATATAATATCATTGGATTACCTCTAAATAGCATTAATTTCATTACATTTCACAGAAATACCCGATACCTTTGAGACGCTAGGGATATGTAAGTTTTAGGGTTAATCTTACTTTTAGTGTTTAGGGTTGATGTTAAGGTTAAGCTGCTTCGGCAGTTTCCTCATCAAATTCTATTTATACGAAAAATGCGATTCTAATGATATTATCTCTTGCGCGCTATTGTGCATTTGTACCAAAAATGGAATTATTTTTAGTTTCAAGCTGTTCCATTCTATCGAGTTTCTATTTTCGTTTTACTTTTTGCATCTAAAATATTTGTACAAGAATTCTTTTTTCTTTTTTTTTTTTCTTTTCTTAATTTAAATTTAAAAATTTTTCTTTTTCTGCCTTGGCGGTTATCATGTGTTCGACGCACGAACATGTAAACATGTCGGTAAGAAAATAAACAGTGAGAAAAAAGAATGTATGTCGATTCTTCATTCACGCCCCCCCCCCCTTCACTTCAACTTTTGGCAAGTGATGAAAGGTCCCGTGCCACAAAACGGTTATTATCTGACAGGAGCAAATCAACTAGCCACCACCTCACCCCTCACACCAAATGGTTTCTGATGCAGCAAAGGAAGAAAGAAAGAAAAAAGAAAAAAAGAAGGAAGAAAGAAAGAGAGAAAGAAAGAGAAAGAAAGAAAGAGAGAAAGAAAAAGAAAAGAAGAAAGAAAGAAAGAAAGAAAGAAAGAAAAAGAAAGAAAGAAAGAAAGAAAAAAGAAAGAAAGAAAGAAAGGAAAGGGAGAGAAAGAAAGAAAGGAAGACTGAAAGAAAGAAAGAAAGAAAGAAAGAAACAAAGAAAGAAAAGAAAAAGAAAGAAAGAAAGGAAGAAGAAGAAAGAAGAAAGAAAAGAAAGAAAGGAAGGGAGAAGAAGAAAGAAGAAAGAAAGAAAGAAAGAAAGAAAGAGAGAAAGAAAAAGAAAGAAAGAAAGAAAGAAAGGGAGACTGAAAGGAAGAAAAGAAAGAAAGAAAGAAGAGAAAGAAGAAAGAAAGAAAGAGAAAAGAAAGAAGGAGAAAGAAAGAAAAGAAGAAAGAAAGAAAGAAAGAGAGAAAGAAAGAAAGAAAGAAAAGAAGGAAGGAAGGGAGAAAGAAGAAAGAAAAAGAAAGAAGAGAAAGAAGAAAGAAAGAAAGAAGAAAGAAAGAAAGAAAAGGAAAGAAAGAAAGGAAGACTGAAAGAAAGAAAGAAAGAGAGAAAGAAGAGAGAAAGAAAGAAAGAAAGAAAGAAAGAAGAGAGAGAAAGAGAGAAAGAAAGAAAGAAAAGAAAGGAAGACTGAAAGAAAGAAAGAGAGAAGAGGAAGAAAGAAAGAAAGAAGAGAGAAAGGAAAGAAAGAAAGGAAGAAAAAAGAAAGAAAGAAAGAAAGGAAGGAAGGAGGAAGGAGAAAGAAGGAAAGAAAGAAAGGAAGAAAGAAAGAAAGAAAAGGAAGGAAGAAGGAAGAAAGAAAGAAAGAAGAAAGAAGAAAGGAAGACTGAAAGAAAGAAGAAGAAAGAGAGAAAAAAGGAAGGGAGAAAGAAAGAAAGAGAGAAAGGAAGGAAGAAAGAAAGGAAGGGAGAAAGAAAGAAAGAAAGAAAGAAAAGAAGAAAGAAAGAAAGAAGAAAGAAAGGAAAGGCACAAAAAATCATCGACTGTTCCTTGAAAATTGCTTTTTACATATCCGAAAATTACTTGACTTGTTTTATTTTGTTTATGGTTACCTTCATTAGTCTGTTTGTTTGACACTAGTTTTCTTCAGTTAAGACCAAAACTACAAACACTTAAGATGTAATTATTCAGTCTAACTAAATTACCAAATCTGTTTAAACGAAATAAACAGGTGTTTCTCTTAAAATTCATGTTTTTACAACAAATGGGTCGACACAGTTCCATCTGCTCAGAAATGTTTAGGTTGGGGTTTTTTTTTTACTTTATTTGTCTTTGTTTTTTTTTTTTTTTTTGTTTTTTGGGTTTTTTTTTGGGGGGGTTGTTGTTGTTGTTGTTTTTGTTTTTGTAAAGTGGTACCTTGACTTACGAGTAAGTCCAAATTACAAGTTTTCCGTTCCACTCGGTCGATTTTTTGCTTTGTGTTAAGAGCAGAATTTGAGGCACAAGCAATCTTCAGATACGCTTAAGTTCCTTAAAAACACTAGCAAGAATATGCGCCCTCCTCTGGACGTACGTATTTAAGTATCAATATAATGAAATATATTAAATTAGAAAGATTAACGAAATTAAATAAGAACGCATATAAAAACATTACACTTATTTTAATTATATCTTAATTGGTTTCTATATAAAATCATTCATAGGATTGATTTTAATATGTTAGATGATAAAACAATAATATTAGAGATCAATAAGACCAAGTAATTATTTATTAAACCCGGTATTGTTAAAACCAATATACAAATTAACTACACTATATATTATGTAAACCTTTATTTCTGAGTGATATATAAGACTCATTGCAGAATTTAAACGTATTAAAAACATGGACAATTTTTAGGCAAATCTAACTGATATTTTCATAGAGACTTCGTTAATAAAAAAATTCATTCTATGTATTTATTGATTTTAACAACCTCTCTGTCTGTCTGTCTGTCTGTCTGTCTCTCTCTCTCTCTCTCTCTCTCTCAATGTTCTCTTAATCTCTCTTTCTCTTCACCTATTAATCTCTCTTAATTCTTCTCTTTGCCTCTGTCTATCCTCTGTCGATCCACTCTCTCTCTTCCCCTCTCCCTATCTCTCTCTCTCTCTCTATATATATATATATATATATATATATATATATATATATATATCTTGTTCTCGCAATATCTCCTTGTATCCACATACTTTAATCTTTCTTAATTTCTCACTTCATCTCTGTCTGTCTGTCTGTCTGTCTGTCTGCCTCTCTCTCTCTCTCTCTCTCTCTCTCTCTCTCTCTCTCTCTCTCTCTCTCTCTCTCTCTCTCTCTCTCTTAATTTTTTGTTCTCTTAATCTCTCTTTCTTTTCACCTCTCTTAATCTCACTCAATTCTTCCCTTCGTCTGTCTGTCTGTCTGTCTCTCTCTCTGTCTCTCTCTCTCTCTCTGTCTCTCTATCTATCTATCTATATATATATCTTAATAAACCCAAAATCTGCAACAGATTCCTTCTCAATCAAAGTTACCGTAACAGAAGTCACTTCCCATCGATTCTTCCCAATTTCGATTCATCTTGATAAAAGTGTCTTTGTTATTAACGATAACCAAAAATAATCACCCGAAACATCTCAGAATATTTCCCGCCAAAGAGAAATCCTCATAAGATACAAGATCATCCAAGCAGATCAATTTCCAAATATCACTGGCAAACGAGAATCAAAATCGTTTAAATTGCCGCAAAGTTTGACATTTAACGAAAAGATAATACGCGCATGCGTAATCCTGATCTTTAAACTCACAGGCCGTCATCTAAGAAAAGATGGAAAAATTAAGGACATTGTGTGTGCGTGTGTGTGTGTGTGTGAATGAGTGTGTGTGTGTGTGTGTGTGTGAATGAGTGTGTGTGGTGTGTGTGTGTTAATGAGTGTAAATGAGTGTGTGTGTGTGTGTGTGTGTTCACACGACTTCCTTTCGGTTAATATTTCTCAACTTCCGTTTCGAATGAAACAGTTGTTGTTTTTTTTTTTAAATAGAACATTTCGGGTAGAATGACGTCATCAAACATGGCGGCCAAATATCAAATGCCATGTTGGAAATAAAAGACAGGTAACATTGATTTTTTTTTTGGGGGGGGGCGCAGAGAAATTAGAAAATGACAAACGAGGCGATTATGAGAGAATTTCTAACGAATTTCTTGTTTCCCCTTCGGTCTCTCCTTACAATGACAGAAATATTTTGCATGCCAGCGTCCTGTGTTGCTCCTGCTGCAGCGGCGGCAACAACCGAAACAGCAGATTTTGGCACCGGAGACTCATCACTCCTCTTACAACTTAATATTTTAAAAGCGGAGGAATTCTTCATCAGAAATATTTCACCTTCTCAAATTAATTTCAGTTTCCGAAGTTGTCATGTTGATGAAGTCAAAAATTCAACAACAACAAAAACCAAAATAAGAAAAAAAAAAAAAAGAAAGAAAGAAAAGGAAAAGAAATCTCGACACAGAGTCGAAAGTCAAATGTAAACATAGAATCGCAAAGTCACGCATGCGCACTCTGGAGTGCTTTTGAAACAGGCTGTTTTTGGGGGTTTTGTTTGTATCAAGGAATTCATCATCTTTGAGAATGATCTCAGTTCGATGAGAAGATGAATCGTGAACACCTTAGTCACGGAGATTAACCCACACAGACACTTCGTTATATTTGACTCCATTTTTAGACATCTTAAAATGGTCCATATAGATCTTGTATCAGTATTTAACACTAGATTTATGGAGAAAAAATAATTTATCGTGACCTCCGAACCGGTGAACCGGTGCTATGGTGTCGGGTGGGGTAGTGAATAAAAGTAACACCGGTATACCGGTGTGACTGGTTCGAAGAGACAGACAGAGACAGAGAGACAGAGAGAGACAGAGAGACAGAGAGAGACAGAGAGAGTAGGGGTGCGTGGAATTTATAGTAAAAGATTTTGTTCTATTTTTACTTTTGAGAAAAACGAAGATAGATTAAGAGAGAGAGAGAGAGAGAGAGAGAGAGAGAGAGAGAGAGAGAGAGAGAGAGAGAGAAGAGAAGAGAAGAGAAGAGAGACAGACAGACAGACAGACAGACAGAGACGAAGAGAAAATTAAGAGAGGTAGAGAGAATGAGACATTGAGAGAATAATATATTGAGAGAGGGAAGAGGAGAGATATTGAGAGACAATAAGAGAGAGAGAGAGGGGGGAACGAGAGAAAGATAAAGAAACATTAAAAGACAAAGAGAATAGGGAACCAGTTATATGTATTTACCCAACCCCTTTAACCCGAGTTCAAATCCATGACGAGGATGTTTCACATAGCGTTAATACCCTTGGGAAAGGTCTGAATCTAACTATTCTTCCTCCAACTATAGGTAAATAGTTGGGCAGACTGGGCTCTTTAACCTTGGCTAGGTAACCAGTCTAACAAAAGAAAAACTCTGAATTCAAACCTATTAAACTCCACTTAAAAAATTGACCTTATGTCACATCCTGCTCGTGCGGAGGGGTTGAGTATATATATATATATATATATATATATATATATAAGTCGGGGTGGCTTAAAGTCGGTATCAGCCAATCAGCGAGGGAGTATATCCCCTTTTCACTAGCGCTAGACCAAGGAGATTGTTTTTGCATCTGAGGTGGAGCGCTACACCTACCATCAGCTCCTTATTTTACCGCACAGATCCCTGTGCTACTCATACGCTGAGTTGGCGGGGGCCAGTATCGAACTAGGAACCTTGTGGTTTCTAGCTCTACCGACTGAGCTAACCTGGCAATACATATCGATTGTTCGGTGGCAGTGGCAGTTGTATATTTGCAAGAAGAGTTCGATTCAATTAATTTAAAAATTGAATTTCTACATTTTTTTTTCCAAACAAATTCAACTGTCTTCCACAAAATCATTTACACGTCTTCGGCAGAGGTTAACATGCCGTAAAAATCCAACCAACCAACCAACCAAACGTAACTGATTCTGAAATAATTCTTTAAACGTCTTGTATACGCAGATAATATATATATTTACCAACTCCTCCGCACGAGCAGGATGCAACACAAGGTCAATTTCTTAAGCGGAGTTTAACAGGTTTGAATTCAGAGTTTTCCTTCTCCTAGACCGGTTGCCTAACCAAGGTTAAAGAGCCCAGTCTACCCTACTATTTACCCATAGCTGGAAGGAGAGTAGGATTCATACCTTTCCCAAGGGTATTAGCGCTAAGTGAAATGCAATTGCCACGTCCAGGATTTGAACTCGGGGCGACGTGTCCATTTCCCATGACTTTAACCATTACACCACGCGCTTCCTACAAATTATACGCAGATAATATAGCTTAGAAATACAAACGTAGTTAAAATGGCATATCGTGACGGGAATTTTGCTAGAGCAATACCGCTAAAATGCTGATATTTTAACATGAGTAAATAGTTTGGTACTATTCGCAGAATTACGTCCCGGCCTCCTGCCTTAAAAAACGCTAGGAGGTGATAGCTGAAAAACAACCCTCCCTGTATGAAATAAAAATATCGAAAAAAATGTTTTGATATTTTATTTGTAATTGATTGTCGAAAAAAATTAAAATAAAATGAAAATACCGAAAAAAAAAGATATTTTTTAGCGGATTGAAGGCGTTTTTATCGACATTTATTTTTTAGCGGTTTGAATGCATTAAAAGTAAGCCATATTTTTTATCGACAAGTAAATGTAAACATTTGGCCCCCTCCCTTAAAATATGTTAAAGGGGGGGGGGTTAAAATATTTACATTTACTTGTCGAAAAAAGACTGGAGGGGGTAAAATATCGCATTAACTTTTCGAGAAAAACGCCTTAAGCGCTTTAGTAGGCACTGCTTCAGCTAAGGACTGGAAATATTGGTGCCACATCTTTATGCCCAATTTTTGTTATTTTTCAGAACTTAGTAAAAGAGAAAGTCTACTATGACGAATGTTACTGATCTGAATGGGCGATAGAGTGGATACGTTATTACTCGGTTAGCTACTTAAATATCACAAGGGCATGTCAAAATAAATGAAAAAAGAAATACGGTAATTAGTCATGGTAAGTATTGATGTTATCACGAACCGTGTGCATGTATGTGTGTATGTGTAAGTGCGTGTGTGATCGCATGAATCTATGTATGTACAGGAATATATGCATAGGAATGGACGTACATGTATGTTTATACATGTATAAGTATACACGTGTGTGTGTATGTGTGTGTGTGGTGTAGGCATACATACGTTCCAGATATTGGCACATGCATCTCTCTCTCTCTCTCTCTCTCTCTCTCTCTCTCTCTCTCTCTCTCTCTCTCTCTCTCTCTCCAGCCCATGCTTAAACACATAGATAGATAGATAGATAGATATGAACAGACTGACATGGATTGATAAATAGATAGCTTGGAACATATTGTGATAGGTAGATATGAATAGACTAATATATATATATAATATATATATATATATATATATATATAGAGAGAGAGAGAGGGGGGACAGAGAGAGAGAGAGAGGGGGGAGACAGAGAGAGAAAGAGAGAGAAAGGGAGAGGGGGAAATAGTCTGAGATAGATAGATAGATAGATAGATAGATAGATAGATAGGAATAGACTAAGATAAATGGATAGATAGATAAATCTAGAGATAGATAGAAAGGAACATACTGGGATAGATGTATAGACAGGGGCGAACTGATATATATATATATATATATATATATATATATATATTATAATATATAATATATATATATAAGTGAACGTTTCTGATGACGAATAATCACCTAAAAGTGATGTTCCGAAACCATTGGTAAAACGGACATTTAAATGTATTGTAAACTATAAATAAATATATATATATTTTTGGAGGATATGTACCTAATTTTTGAAAATGAATTAGTTAATAATTAATGAATTTAGGCGGGCATATATGTTCAAATGTAAGGCTAAACAAATCGAGAAAATGTCAATCCCTGAATGTACTCGATTTGTTTAGCCTTACATTTGAACATATATGCCCGCCTAAATTCATTAATTATTAACTAATTAATTTTCAAGAATTAGGTATGACTTCAATTAAGCACATATCCTCCAAAAATTGTTGGCTAAATAGCCATATCAAATAAAATACAGTGTTTATTTACGTACTCTCATATATATATATATATATACATCTTATTATAATGGAGATTGTGGGTTTGTTTGTCTGTAACCGAAACTAAATCACTACTCAAGTCACAATTCCCTTAGTTATTGACGTCACATTCACCATGAATTTATTTTTATTTAAACCTCAATTAATGATAAAATTCTTATAGCTTATTAATACTGTTGGATTAATCTACGTTCTAATAACATAAAAGTATATTTATATATTCAAGAAAATAGCGATTTACAGTGTGAATGACAAGGCTAATTTGCATATTGATATTAAGAATTTGATTTTAATAAATATATGCTTAGTATTATTGATTTTTAATTGTTTGGTTTTCTCTTAATGAATCTGAGCAAAAATCTCGGGGATAAATCTTAAAAGAAATCCATTAAAAAGGCGAAAGAACTGTAATTTTATTAAATACTTCATAATCTAACTAAATAGATAAATTAGGAAAAATGAAAGACGGGAGTGATGGAAAATGATGGAAGAGTTAGATTTAAAGCTGTTCTATTTTTCGATTGCCCCCCCTCAGTTTATCATTTTCTCAATAGTTTATATTACATCATTTATTACATCAAAACCTAAATACTTGCACCCGGAGGGTGCATATATTTGCTAGTATACATATATATAGAGAGAGAGAGACAGAGACAGAGAGAGACAGAGAGGGGGAGTGTGTGTGAGTGTGTGTGTGTGTGTGTGTGTGTGTGTGTGTTCTTGTATATATTTCATTTCGCCACATGGCCAAACACCCAGACTGAAATCGATCTCAAGTGTGAATGCCAGTCGCCTATCTTTCTGACTGAGTGTAAGATTATCTTTGAATGTCGAACTCTCGTCCCAAGAATTCAATAGACATTGTCCATATTTTAAGACCCACATAGATCGACACACACACACATGTGTGTGTCTGTGCCGCGACACTTGCCAATTTCGGCACTCGTGCAACCGTCAACTCTATTTGCGACGACGCAAACCCAATCTCCATTTTGCCGCGGCCCGGGCCATTTAAGGCGTTAACATCAATAAACACACAACCGACCACTTATCAAGTATTACGCATTTGTCTCCACCCTTAACAAGAAAACATCGTCAGCTGTATATTCACCCCCTCCACCCCCACATTGTGACGCACCCACGTGCTGAACATGCCTAGGTGGGTTCATTGTAACGAGCCGGATTTTCAGTTTTATTTTTTAAAATGAATTTTTTGTAAACTTAATTTATTACCCGTCGGAATTTTTTTTTTCGCTGAGAAATTGTTATCTATACTAGCAAATATATGCACCCTCCGGGTGCAAGTGTTTACGTTTTAATATAATATGATATTATATTAAATTAAAAAGGCTAATGAAACTAAATAAGAATTAAGATAAAAAGATTTGAAACAGAGGGAAGTATAATTGAAAAATAGAACAACTGAAACTTACTCTTCCATCACTCCCATCTTTCATTGCTAAATTTTCCTAATTTAACTATTTAGTTAAAATAGGAAGTAAGAATATAATTACAGTTATTTGTTCTTATTAATCGATTTCTTTTATGATCTATCCCCGAAACTTTTGCTCATATTTATTCAAATAAAACCAAACAATTATCAATCAATAATACTAAGCACATATTTATTAAAATCAAATTTTTAATATCAATATGCAAATTAGCCTTCCCGTTCACACAATAAACCTCCATTTTGTTGTATATATAAATACAATTGTATATTAATATGATGTTGATAAGGCCAACAGTATTAATCATATAAAACAATTTTATTAATAATTGAAGTTTAAATAAAAACAATATCATGGAGAATGTAACGTAAATACCTAAGGGAATTGTCACTTGAATAGTAATATAGTTTCTGTTACAGACAGAAAAGCACACAATCTCCATTATAATAAGATATTAATATACATGTTCTTTACCGTCCGTTATCATCTTGCAACACCCTCTGGTTAAAAATGAGAGTGTCCAAATTGTCCAAGATGAAAGGCAAAAATGTAAATACTGATTATCTGCTGTTGCTTAACGAATTCTTTTTTTTTTTTTATTAATGCCATCACCTAAGCTAAATAATGGACTGTTCCGTTTTTTATTATCAAGAAATAAAGGAAAGAAAAAGGACATGCTACATAGAAAAAATATGATAAGAAAGAAAGAAAAAAGAGGGAATGGGGCAATTGCTAATTACTCTGTTCACCTTGTATCTTTGCTTAGTAAACCTTTTCCTCTATCCTTAACACGTGTTATGTTTCTTCCTATTAATTTTCTGTTAAGTCTGATACTTGAGTTACAATAATTTTTATTTAATCATTTATTTATTTATTTATTTTTATTTCCGGTACGATTTTTCGTTTGCTTGTGTAACGTCGCGGCGTCGTCACGGTACCAAATAGATATCTATGTTGCATAGTGCCTTTTCCTTGACGGCGCTAAATAGGTATATATGTTGTATACCTCTTTACCGGCACTATATATATCTATATATGTTATATACTTTCTTACGTCTTATTCTTCTCGTCTATTCTTCTGGCCGGATCTGGTATATCTTCTTCTACAGGTCTGGTCTTTCTTAGATGGGGATTCCGTGTCTGGTTCCTGCTGGGGATCGTTCCTTATCAGAAGCCTTGTGTCATTGATAGCTTTTAGTAATAACAACAAGACTTCGATTTACTTTTGATGTTACTTTATTCGTAGAACCCCAGACCAGACAATCACGCAGTGAGCTCACATCTTGCTAGCTTAAGTCCTAACTCTCCAACTGACTAACTGAGTTGCTTACACCTTAAACCCGAAGGGCTTCTATTGACTTCCGTTCTCACGTTCCATCCCCAGAACGCAAGGTGAGAGTGAGGTCAAGTATTGTCACTCACTCTCAAGGCCATCAGCTGTACTGATCGCCATAAGGATTTCTATACTACCTTAAAAAGATATTAGGGATCCATAACTATGTAACACTTGTTGTTTTTTGGGTTTTTTGGGGTTTTTTTTGGGGGGGTGGTACTTAAAGTATCACTTTCTTGCCTTGAGATTTCTATATACTATCAATGACAATAATACATACCAGGCCATCGGTCTCAGTGTCCAATGGCTTCGGTTATTAAACCGGTAAGATATTTAATAACTAGCGTGAACCTAGGGGTCCACCCCCCCCCCAGGCAGCACCTGCCTCCTCTTCTAAAAGAGACAGGGCTATATTTATGTTCCAGTGCCTGAGGCGCCTCAAAAAAGGAATGCCGACGGAGTACAGGCAATTTCTAAATACTAGCCTTTACAGGCAATTTTTAGACACTAGCTTTTACAAGCAATTTCTAAATACTAGCCTTTACAGGCAATTTCTAAACACTAGTCTTTACAAGCAATTTCTAAACACTAGTCTTTACAAGCAATTTCTAAACACTAGTCTTTACATGCAATTTTTAAACACTAGCCACACATGAGCTTCGGGTCCCAACTATAATGGTCCTTTTATTCGACTGACATGGTGGAAATGTCAGTAAACCCTTTTTATAAATGTCAATCTGTGATGTCATATGTGACGTCAGATCGGCGGCATATCTCGTCAGCCGCATCGCGAGAAAGAAATTTCCCGTGAGATAATTGGCTTAATAACTAGCAAGTGCTCTATTTAAAAAAAGCTGAAAGATTTGTCTACGATAAAATTCCTAATTACTGCAATTAGCGTTTGAATTTTCAATCGTTTTTTTTGGTCAGCCACATGCTTCAAACATTAGAACGGGTTTTTTTTTTAAGTGGAACACGTATCAAGTTTTATCAAGATTTAATATCATAATGTTTTTTGACTCGACAAAATTTTGTCTTTTGAATATGGACTGCAGGGATTATGAAATCACAATACGCCCTTCATATAAAAACCGACACTTGAAACTCCTACGGGACTCGAAATAGTTAGTAAAAAATATTCTTAAATCGTCAAATTCCAAAAGAAATTGTAATATTCGGTTAAAAAAAAAAACAAAACAAATATTCCGGACGTACTCGAGTTTAAGTCGATATATATTTTCTTTTTAAAAAAAGCTACGCATGGTGTTAATGGTTATCGTCGTAGAAAATGGACTCTTCGAGCCTAGATGAGACTGTTTGCATTTCGCATAGCGCTAATACCCTTGGGAAAGGTATGCATCCAATTACTCTCCCTCCAACTATGGGTAAATAGTAGGACGGACTGTGCTCTTTAACCTTCGTTAGGATATCAGTCTGGGAGAAAGAAGACATTGAATACAAACCTGTTAAATTCCCCTTAAGAAAGTGACCTTGTGTCATATTTTGATCGGGCGGAGGGCGTGGGTATATATATATATATATATATATATATTATATATATATATATTTTTGGAGTATATGTGCTTAATTGAAAATCGTACCTAATTTTGAAAATTAATTCATAATTAATGAATTAGGCGGTCATATATATATATATATATATATATATATATATATATATATATATCTGGGTGCAATTTGCAGTATTGCATCCCGGTCTCCTGTCTTTAAAAACGCTAAATGGTGATAGCTGAAAAAAACAACTCGCCATACGAATGAAGTCCCTAGATGAAGCGGTTCCTGCTAAAAAAAAAAAACAACCAGCGCTTAAGGCGTTTTTCCCGAAAAGTTAATACGATATTTACCCCGGCAGTCTTTTTTCGACAAGTAAATGTAAATATTTCAACCCTCCCCCTCTTTAAAACATTTTAAGGGCGGGGGGAGGGAGGTAAATATTTACATTTACTTGTCGGTAAAAATATGGCTTACTTTTAACGCCTTCAAGAATAAGAATAAGAAGAATAAGAATAAGAAATTTATTAATCAATAGTAGTACAAATTATTAAAAGATAAATTAAAATATAAGTAAAAGAAAAACTTTATTGGTTTAAACTACTATTGAAGGGAGGCCATGCCTAATAGCGTGAAGCTAATCCATGGACATGACCACCCTTGGACGCTCACAGGAAACAATACATGAAACACACAAACGTAAACATATACATATATATCATGAGACAAATTAGCCGTGTGAGAATCTAAATGCAAATCTGTTGTTTAAACCACTTCAATCCGAAAAAAAATTGGGGGGGGGGGGGTTATATTTTAATTTTTTTTCGATAATCAATTACAAAAAAAAAAAATCAAAACATTTTTTTTAAATATTTTTCATTCGTAGGTGGGTTGTTTTTTTCAGCTATCACCGCTAGGTTTTTTGGGGTTTTGGGGGGGTTTTTTTGGGGGGGTTTAAGGCAGAAGGTCGGGACGCAATTCTGCGAATAACACCCTCATCTGTATTACAGGAAGTGATAGATTTGACGAATAAAACTTTACGGTATTTCCCGCTTATGAGAACACAAATTAAACATTATTGTTCATAGCGATACACAATCTCAACAGCAGTTGGGATGTGTTGACGTTCTGGCCAGAACATTACAACAGAATCCTGTTCTATCAAAATAATCTGATCGACTCGAATTCAGTTGAATGGAAATATAGAATAGTTTTGTTGAAATTCATTTCAGTGTTGAAATCCTAAAATAACAAAAAGAAAAATAAACTTTGGTGTTGGAAAAAAATGTCCTGAGAATATTTGTAAATATTTCTGTTTGTATTGTTCAAATGCGAAGAACTTATATACGAGTATGGGGAGGGTTGAAAATTCATAGGCTAAAAAGATCATATGATGAAGTCATGTCTGTTAATGTTGACTTAATGGATACAAACATTGCAACAACAATGGAAAGAAGTATATATATATATATATATATATATATTATATATATATATATATATATATTACAAAGTTTTTACATATCAATGTTCATTATAAACAGCGACACAGGTTTCATGCCAAGGGGCAATCATCAGCCTGATGATAGCCCCTTGGCATGAAACCTGTGTCGCTGTTTATAATGAACATTGATCTGTGAAAACTTTGTAAAATAAATAAATATTAGCTCTCACAATTTGTGATTGAGCACTGTATTTTCTTTGTTTCATCACAAAAAAAATTTGTTTTTACATATATATTATATATATTATATATATTATATATATATATATATAAAATAATCAAATGAGTCAGACGAACCTACTATAGTTTCGCATAAAGCTCTTCAGGGCTAAACCGACTCTCTATAAATATAATATATATATATATATATATATATATATTTAATATACCAAACTTGTTGGTAAATCCTCGCGGTGAGAAAAAAAAAAACAGCAAATAGTTGATTGTAAAAATATACTACCAAACATTACCCGGGGAGAAAAAATATTTTTTAAAAAAGAAAAGACCAAGATAGTCGTACCAACAAAAATAATCTATTAGTACAATATTTTGGCCAAAAGAAAAAACAATTTATATGCATATATATATATAAGATATATATATTCATACAAAACCGCCAGGAGACTAAAGCTATTAAGTAAAAAGCACTCAATACCTAAGTAGAGCAAATAATAAAGAGTCAGATATTAGCCCTGAAAAGCATTAAGCGAAACTTTTTGTAGGTTTGTCTGACTCATATATATATATATATAACATACATCCATTATATTATATATATATATATATATAATATATAAAGAAATTGTTGTAGAACCAATTATTTTATAATAACAAATGTCCACAATGTGGTTTGAATTTCGTTTTTTTCCATTTATTTCAACACGTGTTGCAGATTTTTAAAACATTCTTAACAACCACATACGTCAATCTGTCTATCTATCTATTTATCTCTATCTCTCACTCTCCCTCTCTCTCTCTCTCTCTATATATATATTATATATATATATTATATATATATATATATATATATATATTAGTATATTAAGAAAATGAAAAAAAACACAGGTTTAAATGGTTATGGGTGAGTTTTTGAGGTTTTTTAAACAGACTGATAAACAAGGACTACCACTTGCTTTTCTCTTATTCTGTGATAAAAAAATTTTTATCACCTTCCATATACCAACAAAATGCCTGAGGATGATCTAATTAATAGATCGAAACACTGCAGCGTCAGCCAATAAACTCACCACAACCCATTTAAACCTATGTTTTCCATTTTTCTTAATATACTACATACCTCGGATTCACTTCCTTTTTCATATATATATATATATATATATATATTATATATATATATATATATATATATATATATATATATATGTAAATGAGTTAAGGTAGCGTGGACATGAGTCAACGGCGCTTGGTTTCTTACAGTTTCATGCTAATTCGGTCTTAGATAAAATGGTCATTATATATAGACCACGTTCATTTATAAATATAACATCCATATTATCTACATAATATATTACTAGCAAATATATGCACCTCCGGGTGCAAGTATTAAGTTTTAATGTAATAAAATATTGTATTAAATTAGAAAGGCTAATGAAACTAAATAAGAATACAGATAAAAAGATTTGAAACAGAGGGAGTATAATAAAAAAGATTTGAAACAGGGCGTATAATAAAAAATGAACAACTGAAAACTTACTCTTCCATCACTCTCGTCTTTCATTGTTATTTTTTCTAATTTAAGTATTTAGTAAAAGAGGGAAGTAAAGAATAAAATGACAGTTATTTATCTGTTAATGGATTTCATTTAAGATTCATTGAAGAGATTTGTGCTTATATTCATTAAAATAAAACCAAACATTTAGAAATCAATAATACTAAACACATATTTATTAAATTCGATTTTTTAATATCAATATGCAAATTAGCCTTCCCGTTCACACTGTAAACCGCTATTTAGTTGTATATATAAATACAATTGCTTGTTATTCGTATGTAGACATAGTTAACAGTATAAATAATGTAAGACAATTTTATTAATAATTGAGGTTTAGATAAAAATAAAATCATGGAGAATGTGATGTCAATATCTAAGAGAATTGTGACTTGAGTAGGAATATAGTTTCGGTTACAGACAGAAAAACACACAATCTCCATTATAATATGATATATATATATATATATGTTATTATTATTATGGACCCTCTCGTCGATTTTCGACGCATGAGGGTTCACACACACAATGAACACCCACACAGTGATTTGTTTATAGTGGTGAAGGCTTGTGTTGGACCATCCACACTTTTTGGCACAGTCGATAGGAAAGAAATTGGTGCATCAAGGGTTGCCACAAACCCAATCAACGACCGACCTCGGGAATTTTGAATTCAGAGTATCCCTCTCCTAGACTGGTTACCTACCCAAGGCTGAAGAGCCCAGTCTGCCCTACTATTTAACCCATAGCTGGAGGAGAATATATGGATTCATACCTTACCCAAGGGTATTAGCGCTATGTGAAAATGCCAACAGCTTCGTCTAGAATTGAACTCGAATCGACGAGATCCATTTTATATATATATATATATATATATATATATATATATATATATATATATATATATATATAATATATATATATATATATATATATATATATATATATATATATGGTGTCTGTGTTTGTATCCCGGATCAGCTAAACTACCAGCAGCCGCCATAAGATAGCTTTGAATGATTTCAATGGAAATTCGCATTGACGGCTGCCGAGTTTCTGTCTTCAGGAAACGAAACCGTAATGTCGATACTTCCGATGTGTGTGTTGGTTGGGTGGTGGGAGAGGGGCACGTGTCAAATGAGTTTGTGTCTGCAGTAAGTCTTTTATTCGCCTTTAGAATTTCCTCCTAATGACCCACAAGTCTCGTTTTCCGGAGCGAGAGGTCAATGACAACAAATCCCGGGGCACATTTCAAGAAGATAATGACATACTGATCCATTTACTATTGGCTATGAAGGGACACGACAAGGGCCGATTGGCTGGGAGGATATGGGGGGGTAAAATGAGAGGGGAGAAGCGAGAAACAATGAGAGGAAGTGTTGTGTGCGAGAGAGACAGAGAGAGAGACAGAGGTTACGTAAAGATATACTAAAAAAAGAAAGGGGGAATAAAAAGCGAGAAAAGAGAAAGTGAAACAATGAGAGAGAAGGTGTGTGAGAGAGAAAAAACAGATGTGTGGTGTGAGAGAGAGAGAGACAGAAAGAGAGAGACAGAGAGAGGAGAGAGACAGAGAGAGAGAGAGAGAAGGGACACGTACAAGGCCGGTTGACTGGGAGGAAAGAGGGGTAAAGCAGGAAACAATGAGAGAGAAGTGTTGTGTGCGAGAGAGACAGAGACAGAGACAGGAGAGGGGGGTACTAAAGATAGATTTAGAAAAAAAAAGGGAGGAATAAAAAAGCGAGGAAGAAGAAAGTGAAACAATGAGGAGAAGGGTGTGTTGTGTGAGAGAAAAAGACAGTGAGAGATCGAGAGAGAGACAGAGAGACAGAGAGAGACAGAGACAGAGACAGAAGAGAGAGAGAGAGAAGAGAGAGAGAGAAGAGAGAGAGAGAGAGGAAAGACACGTACAAGGGCCGTTTTGGCTGGAGGAAAGAGGGGGTAAAAGTGAGAGGGGAGAAGCAAGAAACAATGAGAGAGAAGTGTGTGTGCGAGAGAGACAGAGACAGAGACAGAGAGAGAGAGGGGGGGTACGTAAGATTATAGACTAGAAAAAAGAAAGGGAGGATAAAAAGCGAGACAGAAGAAAGTGAAACAATGAGAGAGAAGGTGCGCGTGAGAGAGAGAGTGACAGAGAGAGAGAGAGAGAGGAGAGAGAGAGAAAGAGACAGATACAGATAGAGAAAGAGTACGGAAATAGACAAGAAGAAAATGACTAAAGTAATTAGGAAGAAAATAGGGCCGTTTGACTGGGGGAGGAAAGGGAAGGGGTAAAAAGTGAGAGAGAAGAAGCGAGAAACAATGAGAGAGAAGGTGTGTGTGAGAGAGAGAGACACAGAGAGAGACAGAGAGAGACATAGACAGAGAGAGAGAGGGTACGTAAAGATAGACTAGAACAAAGAAAGGGGGAATAAAAAGCGAGGAAGAAGAAAGTGAAACAATGAGAGAGAAGGTGTGTGTGAGAGAGAGACAGAGACAGTGTGTATGAGAGAGAGACAGACAGACAGACAGACAGACAGAGACAGAGACAGAGAGAGAAAGTGTACGGAAATATAAACAAGAAGAAAAATGACTAAAGGTAATTAGAAAGAAAATAGAAACAATGAGAGGGAAAGAGAGAGAGGGAGAGAGTGTGTGTCTGTGTGTGAGTGTGTGTGTGTGTGCGAGAGAGAGAGAAGAGAAAAAAGACGAGACAAGAGAGAGACAGAGACAGACAGAGAGAGAGAGGTACGAAAATATAGACTAAAAAAAGAAAGAGTGTAATTAAAAACAAGAAAGAGAAACAAAGAGAGAAGATGAGAGAGCCTACCTCTCTCATCGGAAAGATAGAAAAGTGTGTGTGGTGTGTGTGGTGTGTGGTTATGTTGTGTGTGGTTGTGTGTGTGTGTGATACTGTGTAAGGGTTTAAAGTTTGAAAACATTTGATTTTCAGGATGATTTTAATATAAGCCCTGTCCCTAGAATAAGTCCTAGTTGAGAGCGGCAGACAGACGAAAGAAACAAGCATTCTTCACTATCACCTATGCGACACAAACACTGGACATCTCCCGACAATAGCTATTGGAGTGAATTGATATCAGCCCTGTCTTATTTTCGGAGAAACATGATACTACCATTCAGGGTCGGAATGAAACTGGAGTAATGACAATGAAGGGTACTCCCAGATCTCCAGGAACTGGAACCTTCCTATGGTTTAGTGTCAAACCCAGGATATCCTCTTGGGACGTCTTACTTCTCTGCAGAGATATAGTTAACGGTTCTATACCTCACTGACAGGGGGACTTTTAACTCGAAAGTTCTTTAGTTTTTTGTTTGTTTTTGTTTTGTCTTGTTTTCGATTATTCGGACTATTGTCCCCATCTTCATTGTTATTTGTACAACGTTTCGGCCGATGTGCCCTCCGGCCTTCTTCAGTTATTTCTTTTCGGACTCGGGAACCTTCTTTTCGAACTCGGGAACTTTCTTGTCGTAATCGGGAGCCGTCACGGAACTTCGAACTTAACCCTTTATTTAGTCCACGGGGGTATCCTGTTCTTATTTCGCTAACCATAGCTGGGGTAGGAGTTGTGTTAATTATTTTTCGATGTTACTGCCTCTACTCAGGATTGAACCCGGAATCCAGAGATAACTGTCACTTAGAACTGTCTTAACCTAACGACCTTATCCACTAGGCCATGTGTCCAATTGGACAATGGTCCGAATAATGCAGATAATACTAATCATCAAGCCTCATCTCAAACATTCAGAGAAATTGTCTTGTTTTGTTTGTTTTTTGTTTTGTTTATTTTTTTATTGTTTTTTAATTAAGAAAATGTGTTAAGTCGTCAGGAATACTTCGTTACGAGTCAGTACGTGTTAGGGAGTGTGGAAGGGGTTGACAGATAAGGCACCCCTGTCTCTTGACTGGACTGTACTAGTAAAGATAAGGATGAGGATATCGGACAGCCAGTAAGATGAGACGGACCAGAAAAGCAAAAAAAATGAAAAAAAGAGAGAGACAGATTAACCACCATTAAAAGTGAATTATACAAAACAAATAAAATAAAGATAAAACAAAAGTTTTCAAAAAATGAAAGACAGAACAGCTGAAGTTTATTATTAAAAACGCGGTTTAATTAGCGCAAAAGTAAAAGGCGCCCATCTCCAAAATACAATGCCAGCAATTTTTTTAATAGATGGTAATTCAATGCAGACGCTCGTCTTATCATCTTAGGTTAGACCTTTTTGTTGGTTGGTTAGTATTTTATGGTATGTCAACCTATTGGGTTATTTATGCCGAAAACACTTTTGTTTTATTTCTTCATTGTGGGGTACGGCTGTTACGTAAGTTGACAATAGTTGAGTATCATTCTAGATTTTGCTTCTATTAAAAATTGGTTATAACGATGCATATTTAGTTATCTGCTGAAATCTATTTGATCAATTTTGCACAGTTATATGATATCACGTATTTCTATCCAATACATGATTACCTCGACCCTATTGCCCTTATGGCAAACCCCAACCCCTTTTTTATCATATGGGTGCTAGAAGGCAGTGGCTGAGGTTCTTCATATCCTGGGAATGACGTTAAACTCTATCTGATGGTGAGGTTCTAGTTCTGTAGGTCTGGAAAATGTGGAGCACCCCTTCATCACCATTGCTCCCTGGTCCACTCTGACCCTGACCCGGAGTGGTAGTACCTGTTAGGGTCCCATCTATGGGTTAAATAGAAAAATGTGTTTATAAAAAGAATTGAGTATCCATTTAAGAATGAATACATTTCAAAACTTTGTCGGGCATTAAATGACCCACCGAGGTTGATATGCCGTAAAACAAACCAAACCAAACAAATTAATCCAATACAAATAATTTGAAAGATCTATTTAACCCATATGTAGTACCTTAACATGTACTACCACTCCGAGTTAGGGTAGATCTGAGTGCAATGATAATTGAGGGGTACTCTACACTCCTCAGATTTCCGAACCTGGAACCTCACCATCAGATACATTTTAGTGTCATTTCCAGGGTAGCCTATTTGGAGGGGGGTCTTATTTATCTGCAGATGATACAGTCAGCGTATTCTAAGCCTCGCCGACAGGGTGGAATGCTAGTGGGGGAATTTTACAATTACAAATTTTCTTTCTTCGGTGTAAGTCAGTACCGATAAAGCTCGAGAGATCGGAGACTTTCGTTTAACCTCAAAACTTATTTGATCGTCTGCTTACCACGCCCACTGAGCCCAACCTGTAAAATGTGTGTGTCATACATGTAATTGTTCTGACGTCTTTTAAAACGTAAGTACTTTAAATTAAAACCATTAAGTGCTTTTCTTCTTATGATGACTGTATAGACTCAAGTTGGATGGCCACAAACGATTATGATTTTAATGATTGCCAGGTTTTCTGGGAATAAACTTAACTGTAAAAAAATTTTGGCGGACCTGAACTTTCAGACCTCCCCCCCCCCATCTAAAATTTTTGTTTTTATTTTTTTTTCCTTCTTTCAATGGATTATTATCGATTGCACACCAATCTATCAGACTGTGAAAAAATTTTTTTTTAAAGTTCTTTATTTTTCGAGTTTTCAGGGGTGCTCAGTTCCCCGTATAAGTTTATCGTAAACCGATCACCCTTATCGGAACCGCTAAAAAAAAAAAATTATTTATTTATTTTTCCTTCAATGGATTATTATCGATTACACACCAATCTATCAGATTTTTTTTTAAATTTCTTGAAAGTTCTTTATTTTTCGAGTTTTCAGGTGTGCTCATTTCCCCGTATAAGTTTATAGTAAATCGATCCCCCACATCGGAACCGCTCGAAAGGAAACTGGCGCAAAGGTGTCAAAGTTAGGGTGGCCCAGAAAAAACAGAACCCAAATTATTTATTTTCCCATTAAACTAATCTTAAACCCCAACCCCAACCCCTAATCCTAACCCCAAACCCTAACCCTAACCCTAACCCCCCTAGTTAAAATTAACAGTTTTATTACAAAATTTGTGTGTTCTGTTTTTTCTGTGTCACCTTAATTTTGACACCTTAGTGCAAATTCAACCCAACTGTTAAAGATAGAGCGGTTCCTATTGGGTGCTCGATTTACCAGTGCTGGAGATTTGAGGAGTGTGGAGTACCCTTCATTGCTATTACTCTGACCAGGAGGGGTAGTACCTATTTGGGTCCCATCTATGGGTTAAATAGATCGTTAAAATTGTTCATATTCGTTAGGAACCTTGTGCAAAAGATACACCTCTAAGAAACAACTATACAAAAATGTAAATATGAGCGTACAATGAACGCGATTCCCTAACTTATATTGCATGAATAACCCTCGATGGGTTAACATGCCGTTAAAATCAATCATTATTCGCCCTTTTTCTCGTGTTTTTTTTCGGAGGTTCACGTGCAAATTCGTAAATCGTCGCACCTTTTAGTATTTGCAATTGGCTTATTTCGAAGCAAGAGGGTGGGGGAAGGGTCGGAATGAATTCGTACTGTCAAAACTGACCACATCCTCCTGGTCACCAACAATCCACACCTTTAACGAATAAAACCTTCAAACTGTTGATGACCACTTTAACCGATCAAGTGTCCAGGTTTTGACTCAACCCTCTTAAGGGATTGATAGTGAAGGTTGACCACAAGTGGAAGAAAAGAGAGAGTGAAAGAGAGAGAGGGGGGTTGGAAAGAGAGAGAGAGAGAGAGAATTTCTACCAAATTAAACACTGCTTTTGGTTTAAAAAGCTGGTTAACAAGTGGAAGGAGTGGGTTGATTTTTTTAAAAAGCCTTCCATGACGTCACGATTCTGCGCAAAAGTGGCGGACCATTTATTTAAAGTGGGACGAGCAGGTGCACGTTTTTCGAAATTAACCAGGCAGCTCGTTTTCACTTTATCAGCTGAACGGAACCCGCTTGGATTTTTTGAACATGATCTCTTTCACACAAATTCCTTAAATCTTTTAACTCCGAAAAAAAAGAAAATATATCCGATATGTGATCGTAATTATCAAGACTGAATTTTAAATGTGTGAAGTAGATAACATATATATTAGCATATGGTAGGATACGGCTTTTTAATATAGAAAGATTTACAGAACATATGACACGTTAAATAATTCTATATGCAGTTGTATACATTGTAGATAGGCCCGGTTTAGCTCAGTCGGTAGAACGTCCGCCAAGGAACCACAAGGTTCAGGGTTCGATACCGGCTCTCGCCAACTCAGTGTATGAGTAGCACAGGGATCTGTGCAGTAAAGTGAGGAACTGATGGCAGGTGTGGCGCTCCGCTTCAGACACTAGTGTTAGTGAAAGGGGATAGACTCTCTCGCTGTCTGGCTGATAACGACTACAGGCCACTCTGACAACTGTACTTTTACTTTTCATAAGTTGCAATATGCAAATGTAAATCCGTTTATATATGCACAGATTCACACGCACACACACACACACACACACATACATATATACACGCAATTTATTTATTTATTCATTCATTTATTTATCTATTGAGATAATGGGTTTTGATTAGAATTCTAATCAAAAATCCATTAATTTCAAAATTTTATGTTTTCAATATTAGTTACCATACTCTGAAACCGGAAGCCAGAGACTGACTAGATGCTAGATATATCATAAAGTAATGCACAATAAGTCAGAAGAAATCGTTAAGTCCAATTTATTTCTGCACCACACTCTCATAATTAAAAAACAATCCTGGACATATTTTTTTATAACCCTGACATCAAAGACGGGAAGCATACACGGAACCCTTACAACTTTTTAAAAAGAGAGAGAGAGAGAGAGAGAGAGAGAGAGAGAGAGAGAGAGAGAGAGAGAGAGAGAGAGTTAGTGGGTAAGGAAGCCAGCCTCTAACTGATTCTAAAGACTCGCTACATAATTGCCGTGTCCAATAAAAAAAAAAGAGATAAGAGCAGAAAGAAAAACATAAATAATCTCGACGTCCATATTTAACCGGCAACAAATTACTAACAAACAAAAATTAGCCATTTTGGTGTCTTGTACTTGTTGACAAAATCTAAATTCCCCAAAAAGAACATCCACCCCCCCCTCCCTCACACAGCACCCTCAACCCGCGAACCCCGACCCTCAGCTCGGAAAAGATGACTGATGCACTGATTGACCTGAGAGATGCTCTCTTTAATTTTGTATTTCCTCATCAAATTAGAAGACAATCTCGAAAACGTTACCTGATTAGGACAGCTGATTCGGATGAACCGAAATGAGGCACCGGACGTGGTGAGGGGTGGGGGCGTGGAGATGAACAAATGGCGCCTGTATGAAGAGGTGGGGGAGGATCAAAGGGAACGGCTGAAGAAATACAAACTCATGCGTGACAACTGATTCCTCCCCTTTTTTCTTTCTTTTCTTCTCTTCTCTTGATGGTTTTCGGGCCTTGGATTTTTTTGTGTGCTTTTTTCTTTCTCTACGAACTACTCGCCACTCAAATTTGGCGAAATATCACGTGCTCGTTGCTCTCTCTCTCTCTCTCTCTCTCTCTCTCTCTCCTCTCTCTCTCTCTCTCTCTCTCTCTGGTTGGTGTGGTGTTGTTACTGTGTGTGTGTTATAGATAGGTAGATAAATGTATAGATAGGAACAGAGCTGGGGAAAATGATGATAGATATGAAACAAACTGAGCTATCTATGAATGTATCTTAAATTTTTTTTTTTTTTTTTTAAAAAAATTTTTTTCCTAAATTTTCTATCTATCTATCTATCTATCTCTCTCTCTCTCTCTCTATATATATTATATATAATATATATAATATATTATATATATATTATATATATATGAGATTTATCCGATCATTGGTAGTAAGGGATGATTTATATGTTTGATTCTAAGACACACGCGTATTATTATTGTATGATCCAGTATGTATAAATACAGTGAATCTTTAAATCACTAAAGAGAGCTCAATGTATAATAAACTTTTTAGATTATCAGATGGAAGGATCAGAATAACTGATCTTCCATTATGCAGACTGGATTTTGAGGAGCATATTAAATCAACTTAGATTTATATAGCCCAATTTTAGGTTTCGAAATAAATTTATTATGGATTACGGTGTTGGTTTTTCCTTCCTTTCTAAGATAATTATATAATATATATATATATATATAAAACATACTAATATAGGGAAAAACAGGCGGATGAATAACCAAGAATGGTTGACCGGAAGGAAAAAAAATAAATCGAGTTAATCAAGCAATATCGACGGTTGATACACCAATATTAACCACGAATTAATCGCATATGTTAATAAAAGAATATAAAGTAGCTCAATACGTTAGATAATTAGAGCAGATTAGTATTAAGGTGTATTAACATAGTAATACCTACTATAGTATTCAATAATAAAAGATTTCAAGGTACAAATTGTAAGAAAATTAAATCAAAAAAGAAGTATATATACCTAATAATAATCCTACCAGAGTAACCAACATATCCTCATATAACACATAAAAATAGTATATTCAATATTTACCTATTATTATTAAACACATAATCGATATATAATATGAAAGAATATGAGACAAAATAATCCGACAAGATA
>CM042163.1:2960589-2963089 GCA_023376005.1 Doryteuthis pealeii
ATCGGCAAAATTATCTTCGTCCCATTAGTTCCTGGCATATCGCGGAGAAAGAAAGGTTCCCGTGAGATAATTTGGCTTATTAACCAGTCAGTGCTTTCTATTTTTAAAAAAAAGCTCTGAAAGATTTTTGTTATACGATAATAAAATCCTAATTACTTTGCCAATTAGCGTTTTGAATTTTCCAAATTCGTTTTTTTTGGTCTAGGCCACAATGCCTTCAAACTTGAACGGTTTTTGTTTTTTTAAGTGGGAAACACGTTATCAAGTTTTATCAAGTTTAATATCATTATAGTTTTTTGACTTTCGACAAAATTTTTTGTCTTTTGAAATTAATGGATGTTCCTTGCAGTAGTAGGTGAAAATCACAATAAACGCCCCTTCCATTGTATATATAATTCCGACCAAACTTGAAAAAGTTCCTGACGGGAACTTGAATGATGTGTATAAAAAAATATATTTGTGCTGTTAAATCGTCAATTCAAAGAAAGTTGTGAATTTATTTCCGGTTAAAATAAGAAAAACTTAGAATTAAACATAGGATATTTGCCGGTACGTACTTCGAGTTTTTTTAGTCGTTTATACAATTTCTTTTTAAAAAGTCTATTTCGCAATGGTGTGGTTATGGTGTAATCGTCCGTAGAAAATGGACCCTCTTCGAGCTTAGTGTTGGTTTATAGTTTGCATTGTTCGTCATAGCGCTAATATTCTTGGGAAAAGGATATGCATCAATTATCTCTTTCCCCCAACTAGGGTAAATAGTAGACGGACTGGTGCTCCTTTTTACCTTCGTTAGGATATCAAGTCCTGGAAGAAGGAAAGACATGGAATAAAACCCTTGTTTTAAATATTCCCGGCTTGTGAAAAGAAAAGTTGCCTTGTGTTTCATATTGTTTGGTCTCTATGGGCGGAGGCGTGGGTAATAGTTATTAGTTAGCTTAATACTAGTATATATATTTTTATATTTATAATTATTATTATTTGGGAGTTAATATTGGTTCTTAATGGAAAGTCGTTGATCCTGTAATTTTGAGAATTATTCATAATTTAGTGAATTAGAGCGGGCATATTTTAGAAGGAATTGGCCCGAGTCTGAATAAGTTTTCGTTTGGTTCTCAAGCCGGTTTTTTTTTCTCGATGAGTAGCTGCTAAAAACGGTTATAACTTTTGCTATTTTTCTGAAAAGATATTTATGGTGGATAACCTTTGTTGAAACCGTGTCTGTAGTTTTATCGTTCTATCATACGCCTCCCAATTTCCGGTGGTAGGCACTTTTATTGTAGATAGGTGATTTAATTGCATTAAATTCCTGTATTCGTTGTTCAGTTTTTTTTTTTTGTTGGGTTTGCTAGAGATTCAATTTGTCTTGTAGACATAATACTTTTGAGTACTCTAGGTGATTTCCAGTGTTCCGGCCTTATGGCTTTATGTAGCGATTATAATTAGCCTCTATGAGGCAAGTCCTGACTTTGTGGGTCTTTGTGATGGGTTAAAAAGGATTTGGCGAGCGATATAGTTCGTGTTTTCGGTGTTCTGTAACCCGGGCCAGAGGGGTAGCTGCTAAAATACGGTATATATTGCATTGTCTGTATGATGTAAGGGTGAATACCTCGAAAACACGTGTCTGTAGTTTTTACGTTTATTATATTAATATATATTATATATATTTGTTTATTATTTTTTATATTATATTTTTTTTATTTTATTCTTTATAATTTATTATTTATATATTGGGTTTTGCCAATTTGCAGAATTGCATCCCCCGCTCCGCCCTTTAATAAACGCTTAATTGGTGATGTATCTGATAAAAAAACCCAACTTCACCATTATTTTTGTTTCGATTTTTTTTTTTTTTTTTGTTTTTTTTTTTGTTTTTTTTTTTTTTTTGTTTTTTTTTGTTTTTGTTGTTTTGGTTTTGTTGTTTGGTGTTGTTTTTGGTGGGTTGGTTTGTTGGTTTTTGTTGTTTTGTTGTTTTTGGTGTTTTGTTGTGAGTTTTTGTTGGGTGTTGTGGTTTTTTTTTTGTTTTTTTGTTGGGTTTGTTAGGTTGGGGTGTTTTTTGGTGTATTTGGTTTGTTTTTTTGGGTTTTTTGTTGGGGGTTTGGGTGTTGTTTTTTTGTGTGTTTGTTGGTTTTGGTGTGTGTTTGGTTTTGTGCGGGTTTTGTGGGTGTGTTGTGGGTGTTTGTCTGGTGTTTGTTTTGGTTGGGTTGTGTGTTTGGTTGTTTGGGGTTGTTGTGTTTGTGTTTGTTTGTTGGTGTTGGGTTTTGTGTTTGGTGTGGTTGTTTGTTTTGTTGTTTTTATGGTGTTTTGGGTGGTTTTTGGGGGTGTGGGGTTTTTGTGTGTTGTTTTGTGGGTATTTTTTGTTGTTTTGGGTTGTTTTTGGTTGTTTTTGTTTTGTTTTTTTTGTGCTTTTTTTCGATAATGGAAGTCCCCTGATAAGCGTTCCCGTCCTTGAAAAAACTCCGCAGGCCCGCTTAAGTGCGTTTTTTCGAAATGAAAGTTATAT
>CM042163.1:2968089-2978089 GCA_023376005.1 Doryteuthis pealeii
AGTGTGGAAGGGGTTGACAGATAAGGCACCCCTGTCTCTTGACTGGACTGTACTAGTAAAGATAAGGATGAGGATATCGGACAGCCAGTAAGATGAGACGGACCAGAAAAGCAAAAAAATAAAAGAGAGACAGACAGACAGACAGACAGATTAACCACCATTAAAAGTGAATTATACAAAACAAATAAAATAAAGATAAAACAAAAGTTTTCAAAAAATGAAAGACAGAACAGCTGAAGTTTATTATTAAAAACGCGGTTTAATTAACGCAAAAGTAAAATGGCACCCATCTCCAAAATACAATGCCAGCAATTTTTTTAAAGATGAGTAAATTCAATGCAGACGCTCGTCTTAGTCATCTTAGGTTGACCTTTTTGTTGGTTGGTTGTATTTTATGGTATGTCAACCTATTGGGTTATTTTATGCCGAAAACACTTTTGTTTTATTTCTTCATTGTGGGGTATGGCTGTTGTGTAAGTAGCCATTTGAGTATCATTCTAGATTTTGCTTCTATTAAAAATTGGTTATAACGATGCATATTTAGATATCTGCTGAAATATATTTGATCAATTTTGCACACAGTTATATGATATCACGTATTTCTATCCAATACATGACTGCTTCGACCCTATTGCCCTTATGGCAAACCCCAACCCCTTTTTATCATATGGGTGCTAGAAGGCAGTGGCTGAGGGTTTTCATATCCTGGGAATGACGTTACTCTATCTAATGGTGAGGTTCCAGTTCTGGAGGTTTGAGGAATGTGGAGCACCCCTTCATCACCATTGCTCCCTGGTCCACTCTGACCCGGAGTGGTAGTACCTATTAGGGTCCCATCTATGGGTTAAATAGAAAAATGTGTTTATAAAAAGAATTGAGTATCCATTTAAGAATGAATACATTTCAAAACTTTGTCGGCATTAAATGACCCACTGAGGTTGATATGCGGTAAAACAAACCAAACTAAACCAAATAAATTAATCCAATACAAATAATTTGAAAGATCTATTTAACCCATATGTAGTACCTTAACACGTACTACCACTCCGAGTCAGAGTAGATCTGAGTGCAATGATAATTGAGGGGTACTCTACACTCTTCAGATTTCCGAACCTGGAACCTCACCATCAGATACATTTTAATGTCATTTCCCGGGGCACCCTATTTGAAGTGGGGGGGTCTTGTTTATCTGCAGATGATACAGTCAGCGTATTCTAAGCCTCGCCGACAGGGTTGAATGCTAGTGGGGGAATTTTACAATTACAAATGTTCTTTCTCCGGTGTAAGTCAGTACCGATAAGCTCGAGAGATCGGAGACTTGCGTTTTAACCTCAAAACTTTGATTTGATCGCCTGCTTACCACGCCACTGAGCCCAACCTGTAAAATGTGTGTGTCATACATGTAATTGTTCTGACGTCTTTTAAAACGTAAGTACTTTAAATTAAAACTATTAAGTGCTTTTCTTCTTATGATGACTGTATAGACTCAAGTTGGATGGCCACAAACGATTATGATTTTAATGTTTGCAAGGTTTTCTGGGAATAAACTTAACCGTAAAAAAATTTTGGCGGACCTGAACTTTCAAACAAAAATTTTAGATGGGGGGGGGGGGGGCCATCTAAAATTTTTGTTTTTAATTTTTTTTTCCTTCTTTCAATTGATTATTATCGATTGCACACCAATCTATCAGACTGTGAAAAAAAAATTTTTTAAAGTTCTTTATTTTTCGAGTTTTCAGGGGTGCTCAGTTCCCCGTATAAGTTTATCGTAAACCGATCCCCCTTATCTGAACCGCTAAAAAAAATTTATTTATTTATTTATTTTTCCTTCAATGGATTATTATCGATTACACACCAATCTATCAGATTTTTTTTTTTTTTAATTTCTTGAAAGTTCTTTATTTTTTGAGTTTTCAGGGGTGCTCATTTCCCCGTATAAGTTTATAGTAAATCGACCCCCCATATCGGAACCGCTCGAAAGGAAACTGGCGCAAAGGTGTCAAAGTTAGGGTGGCCCAGAAAAAACAGAACCCAAATTATTTATTTTCCCATTAAACTAACCAGTGCTGGAGATTTGAGGAGTGTGGAGTACCCCTTCATTGCTATTACTCTGAGCAGGAGTGGTAGTACCTATTAGGGTCCCATCTATGGGCCAAATAGATCTGTTTAAAATTGTTCATATTCGTTAGGACCTTGTACAAAAGATTACACCTCTTAAGAAACAACTATACAAAAAATGTAAATATGGGCAGACAATGAACGCGATTCCCTAACTTATATGCATAAAATAACCCTCGATGGGTTAACATGCCGTTAAAATCAATCATTTTTCGCCCTTTTTTCTCGTGTTTTTTTTTTCGGGGGTTCACGTGCAAATTCGTAAATCGTCGCACCTTTTAGTATTTTGCAATTCGATATTTCGAAGCAATGAGGGTGGGGGAAGGGTTGGAATGAATTCGTACTGGTCAAAACTGACCACATCCTCCTGGTCACCAACAATCCACACCTTTAACGAATAAAACCTTCAAACTGTTGATGACCACTTTAACCGATCAAGTGTCCAGGTTTTGACTCAACCCTCTTAAGGGGATTGATAGTGAGGTTGACCAACAAGTGGAAGAAAGAGAGAGTGAAAGAGAGAGAGAGAGGGTGGGTGGGAGGGAGAGAGAGAGAGAATTTCTACCAATTAAACACTGCTTTGGTTTAAAAGCTGGTTAACAAGTGGAAGGAGTGGGTTGATTTTTGTAAAAAGCCTTCCATGACGTCACGATTCTGCGCAAAAGTGGCGGACCATTTATTTAAAGTGGGACGAGCAGGTGCACGTTTTTCGAAATTAACCAGGCAGCTCGTTTTCACTTTATCAGCTGAACGGAACGCTTGGATTTTTGAACATGATCTCTTTCACACAAATTCCTTAAATCTTTTAACTCCGAAAGAAAAAGAAAATATATCCGATATGTGATCGTAAATTATCAAGACTGAATTTTAAATGTGTGAAGTAGATAACATATATATTAGCATATGGTAGGATACGGCTTTTTAATAGAGAAAGACTTACAGAACATATGACATGTTAAATAATTCTATATGCAGTTGTATACGTTGTAGATAGGCCCGGTTTAGCTCAGTCGGTAGAGCGTCCGCCAAGGAACCACAAGATTCAGGGTTCGATACCGGCTCTCGCCAACTCAGTGTATGAGTAGCACAGGGATCTATGCGGTAAAGTGAGGAGCTGATGGCATGTGTGGCGCTCCGCTTCAGACACTAGTGTTAGTGAAAGGGGATAGACTCTCTCGCTGTCTGGCTGATAACGACTACAGGCCACTCTGACAACTGTACTTTTACTTTTCATAAGTTGCAATATGTAAATGTACATTCGTTTATATATGTACAGATTCACACACACACACACATACACACACACACATACATACATACACGCAATTTATTTATTTATTCATTTATTTATTTATCTATTGAGATAATGGGTTTTGATTAGAATTCTAATCAAAATCCATTAATTTCAAAAGTATGTTTTCAATATTAGTTACCATACTTTCTGAACCGGAAGCCAGAGACTGACTAGATGCTAGATATATCATAAAGTAATGCACAATAAGTCCAGAAGAAATCGTTAAGTCAACTTTATTTCTGCACCACACTCTCATAATTAAAAAACAATCCTGGACATTTATTTTTTATAACCCTGACATCAAAGACGGGAAGCATACACGGAACCCTTACAACTTTTTAAAAATGAGAGAGAGAGAGAGAGAGAGAGAGAGAGAGAGAGTTAGTGGGGTAAGGAAGCCAGCCTCTAACTGATTCTAAAGACTCGCTACATAATTGCCGTGTCCAATAAAAAAAAAAGAAATAAGAGCAGAAAGAAAAACATAAATAATCTCGACGTCCATATTTAACCGACAACAAATTACTAACAAACAAAAATTAGCCATTTTGGTGTCTTGTACTTGTTGACAAAATCTAAATTAAAAAAAAAGAACATCCACCCCCTCCCTCCCACAGCACCCTCAACCCGCGAACCCCGACTCTCAGCTCGGAAAAGATGACTGGTGCACTGATTGACCTGAGAGACGCTCTTTAATTTTATATTTCCTCATCAAATTAGAAGACACATCTCGAAACGTTACCTGATTAGGACAGCTGATTCGGATGAGACCGGAAATGAGGCACCGGACGTGATGGGGGGTAGGGGCGTGGAGGATGAACAAATGGCGCCTGTATGAAGAGGGGTGTGGGGGGAGGATCAAAGGACCGGTTGAAGAAATACAACTCATGCGTGACAACTGATTCCTCCCCTTTTTTTCTTTCTTTTCTTTTCTTCTCTTGATCGTTTTCGGGTCTTGGATTTTTTTGTGTGGGTTTTTTTCTTTCCCTACGAACACTCGCCACTCAAATTGGCTGAAATATCACGTGGTCGTTGCTCTCTCTCTCTCTCTCTCTCTCTTCTCTTCTCTCTCCTCTCTCTCTCTCTCTGTGTGTGTGTGTGTGTGTGATTAGATAGGTAGATAAATGTATAGATAGGAACAGACTGGGACAAATAGATACGTACATATTGAACAAACTGAGCTATCTATGAATGTATCTATCTATCTATCTATCTATCTATCTATATATATATATATATAATATATATATATATATATATATAGAGAGAGAGAGAGAGAGAGAGAGAGAGAGATGAGAGGTATCCAAAACTTGGTAGTAAGGGATGATTCTATATGTGATATCTAAGACACACTGTATTATTATTGTATGATCCAGTATGTATAAATACAGTGAATCTTTAAATCACTAGAGAGAGCTCAATGTATAATAAACTTTTTAGATTATCAGATGGAAGATCAGGTAATAACCTGATCTTCCATCTGATGAGACAGGATTTTGAGGAGCTATATTAAATCAACTTAGATTTATATAGGCCCCAATTTTGGTCGAAATAAATTTATTATGGAATTACGGTATTGAGTTTTTCCTTCCTTTCTAAGATATTTATATATATATATATATATATATATATATATATATTTATATATATGGGGTGGGTGATAAAAAAGATGATTGACCGGGGAATAAAATATCGAGTTAATCGCAATATCGACGGTTGATACAAATATTAACCGAATAAGTCAGTGTTATAAAGAATATAAAGTGCTCAATACGTTAGTAGAGCAGATTTAGTATTAAAGCGTATATAGTAATAACCTACTATAGTTTCAATATAAAAGATCTTCAGGGTCAATTGTAAGGAATTAATCATATATATATATATAATATATATATATATATATATATATATATATATGGGAGGAATATGAGGAAATTAATCCGACAGTATGTGGAGAAAAGTGATATCGATTTATAACGTTTCGGTCTGGTACACCATCATCAGGACGTTGGATTAATTTCTTGCTGCAACGGTGAACATTTTCATACTGAGAGTTAGGCGGTCGTGAATGGGGGAGGGGTGGTCAATTGTTGTGAGTTAGTTGGTAGTGGAAGTTCTATTTAATTATTTTTTTCACCACCTACAATAAATATATATATATATATAAATCAATATATATATATGATTAATTTCTTACAATTAACCCTGGATATATATATATATACGTAATATATATATATATATATATATATATATATATATATATATATATATATATATATATATATATATGAAAATGGAAAAGGAATTGAATCCGACAATATGAGGAAAAAATGAGTAAAGAAAAGAAATGTAGATGGATAAAATGAATTTTATCGATATCACATTAATCGATATAAATTACACATGTGTTTCGGTCAGTTTATGTGTGTGAAAATATTTCGCACACATAGAAGAATCGACCTTCATCAGAGTGAACATTTATTTTGAATGAAAATATATAAATTCAAAATAAATGTTCACTCTGATGAAGGTCGATTCTTCTATGTGTGCGAAATATTTTCACACACATAAACTGACCGAAACACATGTGTAATTTATATCGATTAATGTGATATCGATAAAATTCATTTTATCCATCTACATTTCTTTTCTTTACTCATTTTTTCCTCATATTGTCGGATTCAATTCCTTTTGCCATTTTCATATATATATATATATATATATATATATATATATATATATATATATTACTTCAATATCTTTGTATGTGATAATTGATGTTTTTCTCCTTTTCTCTCTGTATTTTTATCTAAAGTGCCTTTGACCTTTCATTAGTGTAAGTGTGTTCTTGCTTACGGTTACCAATGTCCAGATCTTTAAGTGTCGAGCAACTTGGCCACTCCATAAAGAAAGATCGCAATCATTGGCCTTTCTGGTTTCTTGTCCCCCTCTCCCCCTCCCCCCCCCGCTGGGAACTGGAGTCAAAGAAGAAATCACCGGTTGGGGATGGCAGGTCGTATTTACATACACATGCACTTGTTCCGGTAATATACATGCCATCAAATAGCACTTATCAATTATTATATATATATATGTGTGTGTGTGTGTGTGTGTGTGTGTGTGTGCGTTTGTGTGTGTGTGTGTGCCTGTGCCTGTGTGTATATATATACATATATATATATAAGGGAAGTTTTAAAATGAACATCAGCTCCATTACATAGCAATCCATATATATATATATATATATATATATATATAATATATATATCGAGAGAGAGAGAGAGTGAGAGAGAGAGAGAGAGCATAGTCTACATCTCATATATATATATATATATGTGTGTGTGTGTGTGTGTGTGTGTCTGTGTGTATACATATGTATATATATATATATACATATATATATATGAAAAGTGCCTTTTGAAGGCATGTTTTCCAGCCTTCATTGAATATATATATATATATATATATTATATATATATATATATATATATATATATATGCACATATATACATGTAGCCACAGTTTTAAAATAAACATCAGCTCCATTACATCCCAGACCATATATATATATAGAGAGATATATATATATATATATATATATATATAGAGAGAGAGAGAGAGAGAGAGAGAGAGTGAGAGAGAGACAGAGCATAGTCTACATCTCATATATATATGTGTGTGTGTGTGTGTGTATACATATGTATATATATATATATATACATATATATATATATGAAAAGTGCTTTTTGAAGGCATGTTTTCCAGCCTTCATGCAATATATATATATATATATATATATATATACATGTAGCCACAGTTTTAAAATGAATATCAGCGCCATTATATGCCAGCCCATATAATATATATATATATATATATATATATATAGAGAGAGAGAGAGAGAGAGAGAGAGCAGAGTCTACATCTCATATATATATATATATATATATATATATATATATGAGTTTGGCATGTATATATATATATATATATATATATATATGAGTTTGGCATATATATATATATATATATATATATATATATATATTATATATATATATATATATATATATATATATATATATATATATGGGGTTGGCATGTAATGGCGCTGATGTACATTTTAAAACTGTGGCTACACATACTTTTATGGAGAAAGCAGTATAAAGTGTATGTGTTCCGATTCCCTGATATTTCATTTCAGCCATCACAATTTATGTGACTGTCGGGCAAGAGTTGAACGCATAAATCTATGTGACAATTCAACGTAAGTTAACAACGTATTAAGGTGCTTGCACAAGGGTTCAAACTGCAGACCACATTTTGTCAAGTTCAAACTCTGCATTGGTCTTGTTTTGTTTTTTTAGGGGGGCATTAATTCTTAATTCTTGGATAAACCAATAAAACTGGACTCTTCAACCTTGGTAAGACAACCAGTCTAGGAGAAGGAAAACTATGAATTCAAACCTGTAAAACTAATGATAAAAATATAATAATAACATAGTAATAAAATAATAATAATAATAATAATTTATAATAATAATAATAATAATCTTATTATAATGGCGATTGTGGGTTTGTCTGTCTGTAACCGAAACTATATTCCTACTCAAGTCACAATTCCTTTTGTTATTTACATCACATTCTCCATGATTTTATTTTTATTTAAACCTCAGTTATTAATAAAATTGTCTTACATTATTAATACTGTTAACTATGTCTACATACTGACAACATGCAATTATATTTATATATACAACAAAATAGCGGTTTACAGTGTAAACGGGAAGGCTAATTTGCATATTAATATTAAAAAATCGAATTTAATAAATATGTGTTTAGTATTATTGATTTCTAACTGTTTGGTTTTATTTTAATGAATATAAGCAAAAATCTCTTCAATGAATCTTAAATAAAATCCATTAACAAGATAAAATAACTGTCATCTTATTCTTTACTTCCTCTTATAACTAAATTCTTAAATTAGAAAAAATAACAATGAAAGACGAGAGTGATGGAAGAGTAAGTTTCAGTTGTTCCATTTTTCGATTATACTCCCTCTGTTTCAAATCTTTTTATCTGTATTCTTATTTAGTTTCATTAGCCTTTCTAATTTAATACAATATTTTATTACATTAAAACTTAAATACTTGCACCCGGAGGGTGCATATATTTGCTAGTAATAATAATAATAATAATAATAATAATAATAATAATAATAATTATCCCAGCAAGAAGACCAGACCTAGTGTTGATAAACAAAAAAAAAAGAACTTGTCAACTGGTGGATTTTGCAGTGCCAGCAGATCACAGGGTGAAGCTAAAGGAAAATGAAAAAATGGACAAATATCTGGACCTTGCCAGAGAACTGAAAAAATTATGGAATATGAAGGTCAAAGTGATACCAATTGTAGTTGGTGCACTTGGAACAGTCCAAAAAGGATTGGAAAAGGGTTTGGAAAGTTTGGAAATCAGAGGAAGGATTGAAACCATTCAAAACACTGCACTGCTACAATCTGCCAGAATACTCAGAAGAGTCCTGGAGACCTGAGGAGACTTGCTGTCACTCAGACTCCAGTGAAAGACCATTAGTTAATGCTGATGTGAAAACTCAGAAGGAGCAAATAATAATAATAATAATAATAATAATAATAATAATAATAATAAAATTATTAAATTCAAACCTGTAAAACTCCGCTTAACAAATTGACCTTGCGTCACATCCGACTCGTGCGGAGGTGTTAGTAAATACATAGCTACCTTGACTTAATTATTTAATTTGTTCCACTTGTATCTCAATTTTCCCCATTAAATACCATTAATCCGTTTCAAACCCAGCAAGAACCTTATTTTTCGTTACGTTCTTTTTTTCTAAATAGCTCTGTATTGTATAAAAATATAATAAATTAGAATGTAATGAATTATGTGCTGTAATATGTTTTAGTGATTATTTTTTTATCAATAATATTTTTATGTTTAGTGTATTTACATAAGCGTATCTGAAGCTCAATTATATCGGCCTTTTACCAGACTAGTAAACATTTTGAAAGCAATAGGAATAAAAAAATTCCTACTTACTTGTTCATTCGACTAAGGGCTCTTAACACTCTTTGCAACCTTGACTGTTGCGGATTGGTGATATCAGCTGTACGGCGAGGGATACTATCAAGAAGATTATTTTTTTATTTGTTTTTTGCTAGGGTGGAGTGCAACACCTACCGTCAGCTCCACACTTTACCACACAGATCACTTAATCCAATTGGTGCTACTCATACGCTAAGTTGGCGGGGTTGGTATCGAACCCGGAACCTTGTGATTCCAAGGCGTGTGCTCTACCGACTGAGCTATACCTTAAATGTAGACAATGAATTCAAGAGTAACATTGATCTGGGACCTTTTTTTTGTTTTTGTTTTGTTAAATAATTATTCAAATTCTAAAAGAAACAAAGCGACAGTTAAAGATCTTAAAGCGAACATGTGGGGAATATCAGCTCGAATCCCCCAAAAGGAAATGATACCATTTTCTGGATTTTTTGAAAGAGATGAAATGAAACAAAATTGACATTTTATTTGTAAACTGTCATCAA
>CM042163.1:2980589-2988089 GCA_023376005.1 Doryteuthis pealeii
TCACGTTGTTTTTTTCAAGGTTCAAAACGTAAACATTAGTAGCAAGATGTTTTATGTTGTTGTTTAATTGGTTTGTAACGGAGATATTATTGTGGCAATTAATTGTGATTTTATCAAAATATGTTAAAATTTATTTATTTTATTTTATTTTTATTTTTTTCTCACCGGTAAGTCATCTTTTCCATAATATATATATATATATATATATATATATATATATATATATATATATATATATATATATATATGCACTGAAAAATACATTTAGACAGAAATTAATGCAAACATTACTGATAAATGGGGGCTCTCGTATTTATAATGTAAATGCATTATTAATGATTTTACTATAGATATAACAATATTAACTGTTGATAATTTTACTGTAGAAACAATAATTATAATATAAATGCTTTGTTAATGATTTTAGTGATTTTACTATAGAAATGCATTGAAAATCGGTAAGAAGAGGATTATTAGGAATAAATGCAAGTGTTGCTGGCTGAATATGTCATCTGATTTTAATTTGACCAAATTTCACAATGAATTATTTTTCCTTTTAAATAATGTTGACTATTCAATAAAACATCGTTCTTTAAAAGAATTAGCAAATATATGCACACTCCGGGTGCAAGTATTTTATTTAAATTTTATAATAAAATATCATATTAAATTATAAAGGTCAATGAAACTGAATAAGAATGTAGATAAAAAGATTTTGAACAAAGGGGGTATGATTGAAAAATAGAACAACTTTGAAACTAACTCTTCCATCATTTTCCGTTACTCCCGTCTTTCATTGGTAAATTTTCCTAATTAAACTGTTTAGTTAAAATAGGAAGTAAAGAATAATATTACAGTTATTTCTTCTTGTTAAGGGATTTCTTTTAAGATTTATTGAAGAGATTTTTGCTCATATTCAATAAGATAAAACCAAACAATTAGAAATCAATAATACTAAGCATATATTTATTAAAATCAATTTTTTAAGATCAATATGCAAATTAGCCTTCCCATTCACACTGTAAACCTCTATTTTGTTGTATATATAAATCCAATTGCATGTTATTAGAATGTAGATATGGTCAACAGTGTAAGTAATGTAAAACAATTTTATTAATAATTGAGGTTTAAATAAGAATAAAATCATGGAGAATATGATGTAAATAACTAAAGGAATTGTGACTTGTATAGTAATATAGTTTCGGTTACAGACAGACAAACCCACAATCTCCATTATAATAAGATTACAACAAACAAAATAACATAATAGTCAGTGGAATTGTTTTTTTAAAAAAGTCTGAAGTTTATTCTGTAGCAAAAATATTATATTATGAATTTATTTTCAATAAATTTGCCAACCCCTTCGCACGAATAGGATGCGACACAATATCAATTTCTTAAGCGAAGTTTAACAGGTTTGAATTCAGAATTTTTCTTCTCCCAGACTGGTTGCCTAACCAAAGGAAAAAGATCTCTATTGAATGTATTTTTAATCAACTCAGAGCACCCCACCACATACAAGGTAAAGCTATACCCTGGATAGATGAGTTATTCATGGGACAGTGATTTGTTCAATTACACATTCAAACGGTGTCTTTTTCAACCATCGCAACAGGAGACCTTTTTTAAAAATATCTACTAAGAGAGGGAGAGACAGTGAGACAGGCAGACAGACAAACAGAGAGGTGTAGAGAGAACAGGAAGAAGAGGGTGACATGTCTTCACCCAATCTATTTCTGGAAAGTGAATATAAAGTTTCAACCGGAAGTCGAACATTTTCCTAAATTTCCATTTCCGTATGAATTTCCGTCCTACCCTCCCCCTAACCAAGGGAATTGATAAATATAATCTGACTTCTATTCGAGGTTGTCATTTCCAATGGGATCAATTCCGAATCCAGATGAATGAAATGGGAAATATTATTTTTATTTGATGCTCATGGGTTATGAGTCGCCATCTCAGTATCGAGCACCGATGTGACGTAACTTTGACGTCACTGTGACGTCAAAGTTACGTGTCCACCGTGTGTCATTCAAAAGGATTCGTTTAAAGTTTTTATTTCAAGAAATTGAGAAAAGTAAAATTGACTCATTTTAGGATATATCCTAATCTGAGTCAGTGTGTCGATTTTGATTCTATTTTGATATTTTGCAAATCGTTAAGCAAGACTTTTCACATTGATTAAACACTTCTAAAACATTTGTCAACATTCTTAGGTTGACTTTTTTGCCAATCAATAGTTGTGCGTTGATTGGCCCCTTACTGCCAAGGGCAGATAATCAATCCTTAAATATTTTTGGTTTGGTTTGGTTTGGTTTGTTTTATGGCATATCAACCTCAGTGGGTCATTTAATGCCGATAAAGTTTTGAAATAAATCAATTCTTAATGGATAATACAATTTTTTTATAAATACATTTTTCTATTTAACCCATAGATGGGACCCTAACAGGTACTACCACTCCAGGTCAGAGTGGACCAGGGAGCAATGGTGCCTTAAATATTTATAATTAATCAGGCATTTTCCGAAACAAACTGCTACGTCCAGGAATTAAATTTGGTGACCGATTCTATTTCCACCGAGGCGGATTCTCCTAGTTATCTCTCACCATCTGTCCCTATGGAACATCGCTCTTTATAAGTCTGCTAGACGGCATCTAGTGCCTACACAGAACTGATCAATGTATCTTTTTTTTTTTCTTTTTTTTTTTTTTTTTGCAAGTCGGCCAATACTGGTGTGTCCATGTGTATTAGTCCATAAGAAACGTCATTTATCAATTCATTTTTATTTCTCGGGACATGACTTGCTCAGCTATCCAAATTCTGAACATGGCTATTTGCATCCCACATAGCGTAATTATATATATGATAAAAAGGGTTGCGGCTTGCCATAAGAACAATAGGGTCGGGACAATCATATAAGTGCTAGGGCTTGACGTGACCAGCCGATTGATCAGAGAAGCTTCTTCGAACGTCCATCTAGCCTAAGCAAGGGAGAAAGTGAAGTGTTGCATGTTATGGACAGCTCATCCACCAGGATTCCGTCCTTAAACACCACGGCTGGCTGCCCATCGCCAGCAGGTGACCCCATGAAGAGGAAATTTACATCTCTGCAGAGGTGCAGTCGGTGTATTCTAAAACCCCAAGCTGACTGGGTTAGTTCATGGAGGAGTGGTTAGGTAAATATATTAAACAGGACTATAACGTGAGGGCTATTTCCGCCACACCCTGTATTTCTAAAATAGATTTGAATTCATTAGCGTAAATACACCAGGGAAGATACGAATCGAACCATTCTCCCTCAAACTATGGGTAAAATAGTAGTTTAACCTTAATTGGGCAACCGGTCTAGGAGAAGGAAAACTCTGAATTCAAACCAGTTGTAGACCTGATGGTTTGTGATATTGGAAGTAATAATGTTACCTAAAAAAAAACGAGAAAAAATCTCAAGACTACAATATGCTCATCATTAAAATCCATTCCTTACATTGTGCCTGTCTTTGGCGACCTTTACGCATTTCTGTTTCTAGCCCTTATTCCTATTACTCCCCATCTACTTCTAAAACAGATTCATATCGTATATCGTAGTACCACAATAAAAACAAGAACTATTCCTTATTCAGAGTCTCAACATACAAATCTTCCATTGAATTGCCAAGTGGTTTCAGTGCAATAACATGATCCCCGTGGCCACCTTCTGTGCCGACAACTTTCTAATTACCCAGTAAAAAGGATTTCAAGACAGAAAAAAAAAAAAAACACTTATCTTGAATTCATGGTGGATTCTATGAATAACCTCAACGCCACATCATGAAAGAAATAAGATCCTTAAGTGGTCAGTACTGCACCTCCCTACAAGCGAATAGACCGCCCCGCCCCCTTTAATATGCTGTGAGATACGTGACACTGTACTCTTAACTTAGCGAATACAAATTGAAACGGCTCATAAACACTCGTCAAAAGAGTACGTTTATAAACTCGGCTTGTTGACCAATTCTAAATTTTCTACCGCCAATAAATGCTCCACTATTGTGACCTTGTGCCAGACAAACCAAGAGAATGTCTTTATGGATGCCCATCGTGAAGTGATGGTCAACAAAGCAAGTTAACTTTGAACCACGTATCTTTGAGAATCTGCGTTCCGCCTCAAAGATATATGGTTCAAAGTTAACTGACCTGAAAAAATGTAAAAGTTTTTAAATAAAATAACTGGTGAATTATATTTTTTATTCATTGATATATCAACACTGAAAATTTCATTAAATTAGGTTAATTCCCTGATTCTTTTGGTATTTTTTATTCTTTGGGCGGAGTGACATACGATGGTGGAATATAGGTCCTTTAAGTTCGATTTAACCCCAAGAAGCATGTCTTAATTTCAGACATAAAACCTGCTACTTCTGCATTTTTTTTTCTCCCAAGCTTACCAGAATAATGAATGTAATAATATAGATAAACTTAACGAATTAAAATTGACATCTTTCATGACATCTCGTGTTTTCTCGTAGCAGATCTGTTTTCTCGTACGTCAGTCGTATGGCGGAAAAATAATGAAAGATTATTGTTAAATTATCATTTATTAAATACAGATTAGAAGTATGGGGCACACAGTGAGGATCGAACTCTTTAAGAGTGTTCTGCTAGTTTCGCTCGTTAAATATTACACCCTGCGAGGCACGTTATGTTATTGTTAAGTTGTTTTTTGTTTATTTGTTTTTTTTGTTTTGTTTTTTTTTTTTTTTTTTTGTTTTGTTTTTTTTTGTCTGCGTGTTTTTTTGTTTTGTTTTTTGGTAATTTATGAGGAAGTTCGTCCGGTCTCCTGCCTCAGAATTGCTACCCGGTGACTATTAAAATAAAGTCCAGCTATGTCGTCTCGGTAGTGTTACTTGAAAGAAAACAACCAACTTGGGCGTTAAATGTATTTTAGAGGGGGGGCCTTCTCTTTTTTTGTCGTAATTCTTATTTATTTATCGTAATTTGTTTAGAAATTTATTTATATAAATTTGTCGTAATTCTTGTCTATTTATAGAAATTTGTCGTAATTCTTGTTTAGATATGAAGATATCTATCTATCTATCTATCTATCTATCTATCTATCTATCTACCTCAATTTGTTCATTTTTTACTTTGTTTATATATATATATCCACCCATCTCCATTTGTTCATAAAGAGAAGCCCACCCCCTCTAAAATACATTTAACGCCCTAAGTTGGTTGTTTTCTTTCAAGTAACACCAGCGAGACGACATAGCTAGGGACGTTATTTTAATAGTCACCGGGTAGCAATTTCTGAGGCAGGAGACCGGGACGCACTTCCTCATAAATTACCGTTTTTTATTTTTGTTTTTTTTCAGATACTTCCTAATTTGAACGAATTGGGCGAAGAATTAGTTTCTAAATTCTTCCTCTGCTTAGACAACATAATCAGTTCTATGTAGACATTCATTAAAAAGTTGAACTGTGTTTGACACAGAGCCAACAAATGGGTGTAAAAAGATGCGAGAGAGAAAGAGAGAGAGAGAGAGAGAGAGAGAGAGAGAGAGGCGGTGGAATGTTGCTCACGCCCTCTGTGCGCTCAATGCCTACCTGGCTTGAAAATCAACATTCTTAGAATGGTTAGCCACTTCAACCACTAGCCACTTCCCCATGATGATCATTGCAATTACAAAGCTTATGCATAGTTTTCGTTGTAGAAAAATGGAATGGGTGACGCAGAGTTCAAATCCTGGACGGGACTATTGCGTTTTCACTTCGCGCTTTATTCACTCCGAAAAACGCATGAATCTATCTGTTCTCCGCCTCCCCTAGCTATAGGTAAATATCAGGGAATAGTGGGTTTTAAAACTTTTGTAAGGCAACCGTTGCTGTAATACTCTTTCTTAACTTCTTACTTCTCGTCGTATTGTCTTCCGTCCGGCTTTGCTATTCTGATCGTCTATCTTGGTCTGGTCTCTTCTAAGGTCTGGACTTTTCTTGGGGACTTCGGGTCTGGTTCTGTTAGGGATTTCTCTCTTATCAAAGCTTGTGTCATTGTTTAGTTTTAGGTAATAAACACAAAGACTTCGATTTACTTGATGTTACTTTTATTCTCAATCCCCAACCCAGACATCTACCAGTGAGACTTACATCTTACGAGCTCGGCTCATTACTTGCTAACTGACTGAAACTTACTTACTATTATTAAACCGGAAGTCATGGTCTTCTATGCCTTCCGGTTCTCCGATTTATCCCCGGAAGGCAAGGTGGGGAGTTAGGGTCAAGCACCGTCACTCATCCTTCAAGGCCGTGGGCTGTAGCTTATAACGGCCATTTTGATTTCTACACTATTGCCATAAATATTAGGTATCTAATAATTAAGTAACACAGTCTAGGAGAATGAAAACTGAAATCAAACCAGCTTTACTCTGTCGGTTGTGCTTAGAATATGCCGACTGTATCCCTTGCAAAGGGGAAGGACTGGCGATGGCACGAAATGCATCTGGTGGACGAGACTTTTTTCTGCAGCTCTACGAAGTATGGGGTATCAATTTAATAGCCATTAATTTCTCATTTCACTCTGACCGGAGTGGTAATACCTGTTAGGGTCTAATCTTAGCTTACGTTGGCACAACGTCACAAGTAGACGACACTGAGTGAGATCAAACTCACTGTCAATAGCTTGCAAAAACTAACAAAGCTCTCAAATAGACGCGCCGTCCATTTGCATTCACAGATTTTGTCTGTCATTCTGTTTTATTTTTTTAAGGGAGTTTTTTGTTTGTTTATTTATTTTTATTTATTTTTTTTTGTTTTTTGTTTTTTGTTGTTGTTGGAAAAACATGTCTCAGAATGACTTTCTTTTCTTGAATTTAAAATCTGAATGTGAAAAGTAATTGAGAGTTACCTCACTTTTATGATTACCTCCGCTTTGGCGAACTCTCTAGGAAATAATAGACTATATAAACTCTCAATAAGTGTACCTATTATTCTAAGTAAAATATAGCATTCCAGAGTCTATCGGTGTTATCGTTTGTAATTTCACTGAAAATCTTAAACTTTGGGTGTAGGAGGCAAATGTAAGAATTCATCTTTGATTTGCTTAATAAGAATTGGAAATGCGAAAACAAGAGTTCTCTAGAATTGGATTTGGACTGAAAAAAGAAAGAAAGAAAGAAAAAGGAAAGAAAAGGAAAGGAAAGGAAAGGAAGAAAGAAAGAATTAGAAGACAAAGAAAGAAAGAAAGAAAGAAGGAAAGAGAGATGAAAAGAAAAAGAAAGAAAGAGAGAAAAGAAAAAAAGAAAGAAAAGAAATAAACAAAAGGAAGGAAAGAAAGAAAGAAAAAAAAGAAAGAAAGAAAGAAAGAAAGAAAGAAAGAAAGAAAGAAAGGGAGGGATTATGGTAATGAATTGCGTATTGATAAGATAAATAAAGAACGCAAAACATTTACAATTTGGCGTCAACATTTCACACGTGTGCAATCGCATAAAATGGCTGACATGAAATGATGGAGACCTTATGGACGT
>CM042163.1:2993089-3000589 GCA_023376005.1 Doryteuthis pealeii
CTGACCGAAACACATGTGTAAGTGATATCGATTAAAAGTGATATCGATAAAATTCATTTTTATCCATCTACATTTCTTTTCTTTACTCATTTTTCCTCATATTGTCGGATTCATTTTCCATTCTTACATATATATATGGCGTGTGTGTGTGTGTGTGTGTGTGTGTGTGTGGTGTGTGTGTAAAAAAGAAAAACAAAGTATTCCAAAAGATGAATTTATTTTTGGAATACTTTGTTTATATATATATATAATATACTTTCAATAAGAAAGAAAGATTCAACAATCCGTATGTCGCCCGCTCATAAATCAGCCTAGTTTTCTTTTTTCTTCATTCTAGAATATTTCCTTACTTATTTTGTAATGGCTATCTGACGAAACTGGGTCCATTTATGAGTTACCGGCCGAAATAAATTTATAACAGCCAAATGATCTTCATTCAAATGTTAAACACGTTTTTCAGTGCTTTGTGCATCTTCAAAAGGAATAAAGCACCTGTTCCATTTTTTTTTTCATTCAACAGGCAATCCCTGTGGTAGTGGAAAAGAAAATTATTCAACCTTGACAGATTTGGGAGTTTGAAATGCGTCAAAGTAGAAGTTATAAGGAAATTGACTCACGTATTTTCAGGGTACTGTGAGTTTCACGGGTTTCGTTTAGATGGGTGAATTTCAAAAAGTTACTAAAATAATTCTTCTGGAAAGTTTAACAAAAAGAATTTTTTTTAAGTAATTTTAATTAATTTTTTGTATCATTTTCGATGGATTTTGCTCAAGCAACATTTCTAATTAATTTTTTTTTCACAGAATTAATTTTTTCACAAAATGGCAATTTTAAAAGATATTACTAAAAGTAGCAAAAATATGCACCAAGTATTTAAGTTTTAATGTACGGAGATATTATATTAGATTAGAAAAACTAACGAAATTAAATAAGAATGCATATAAAAAGATCACGCTTATTTCAATTTCATTTTAATTGATTTCTAAATAAAATTATACATAGGATTGCTATAAAATGTTAAATTTCACAACCAGCAACCCATTGCTTAAATGAGATCAAACATTTCCTTTGCTTAGAAAGCTTACAAAATGATTTTAAGGTTTCGTCTGGTCGTATATTTTTAAATTTTATTCGCTTTGCTAACACCCTTTTCCCTAATCTCAATTATCTACCCAGAGCTGAATGGGTGACGCAATGGGTCACGTTTTGTCATATATATATATATATATATATATATATATATATATATATAAGATTTTTGGATGTTTGTTTTTATAGAAGCAATGTTGAATAAATTATTATTTATATTTTTGCTTGAAGGCAATTATAAATGCATGTATCGCATAAAATTCGATAATTATAGAAAATAATCTTGACAAGTAAATCCCGCAAAGGATGGCTCGCTATGCAGAACACCGTACAGACTGTTTCGACTTTATTAAGTCTCTTCAGCGATGTATACTAACGACTCCCCTCCGACAGGAATTGAAACCGGGACTTCACAGCATAGTCAGAGACCATATCCGTTCGGCCGCCGGTACATAGCGAACAATCCCTGCGAACGAGCCATCCTTTGCGGGATTTACTTGTCAAGATTATTTTCTATAATTATCGAATTTTATGCGATACATGCATTTATAATTGCCTTCAAGCAAAAATATAAATAATAATAATAATATATATATATATATATATATATATATATAATATATATATGATGTATTTTTTTTTTCTTTTTTTTGAAGGCAAAATAATGCAGATTCATGTTGAAAAACATATTTATTGAAGTATTCTTAATTTTCGGACAATATCCATCTTCAGAGAATTTATTATAGAGTTGAAAATGTTCCATCTGTGTTTTTTAAAATCAACTTGGTTCTAATGACGTTGAGTTGATGGAGATATAGAAGAGATCGTAACCAAGTTGATTTTAAAAAACACAGATGGAACATTTTCAACTCTATAATAAATTCTCTGAAGATGGATATTGTCCGAAAATTAAGAATGCTTCAATAAATATGTCTTTCAACATGAATCTGCATTATTTTGCCTTCAAAAAAAAAAAAAAAAAATACATCGTATTATAAATAATACTTCTATTTTTAACTATAAAAGCGAGCTAAAAAATTTTTATATATATATAATATATATATATATATATATATATATATATATATATATATATCCACTGACACCGCGTTTTGACGTATCACGCCCCTTCAGTGTGTCTAGACATTAGCTGGCTACCTCCAGCCGAGATAGAAACCCGATAGATTTATCATTAGCCAGACTTCTTAACCACTCAGTAATCAGCACCTACAGATTGGGAGGGTTTTTTTAACTGAAAAATACATACCTCTGTATGGATCTTTTTCTTTACGCGCCAAAGTGATAATGCTAATCTCTTTCAATCGAACATGATTAAAAGATTAAAAGTAACAAAGAAAGAAAAAATAATGAGAGAGAGATAAATCAAGATTATTATACTTTTTACATATTGAACTATTTAGCAATAGCTCTTAAGTAAACATATCAAAAGTTCTAATAACTAAATCATTATACTGCTAGTAACCAAATTTCTTAATTAGGATAATGTTAACAAATCACCTTTAATTACCGTAGCAGTTTACTTTTTTGTCGATAGGTGGATTACGTACCGGTATGACGTCAGCTGTGTTTATATTACCGTCGGGCGGTGTTTTCGTTAAGATCGCCCAGAAATTACAGAAAACCAAGGAAGTTGAAAAGTAAAAAAGTAAAGAGTGGTTTATTGTCAGTATCAGCTGGACAGCGAGAGAGTCTATCCCTTTTTCACTAGCGCTAGATCAGGGAAATATTTTTTGGGTTAGGTGGAGCGTCACACCTACCGCCAGCTCCCCTCTTTACTGCACATATCATATTACCTATTTGTGCTACTCATATGCTGAACTGGCGGGGACTTGCGATTCCAAAGCCGGTGCTCTGCCCACTGAGCTAAACCGATGGAATTCGGATCAAATTTAAGGGATCTCACCATACGCGAGAATGGACGATACTAGAGTATGTACGGTATTTCTTTTTTTTAATATCTATCTCGTAACTAAGAAATACTGACAGACAATGTATTTTCTTTTTGGGGTGAGAGATCAGAGGTCAAGATTTTGGCAAGAGGGTGGGGGGTCGGTTTTTTTGGTAAAAATCCAGAGAAAATGACAGACAATTAATTTTGGCTTCTTTCACCAGATTATTTGCCAAATATTTCAGATATTTCCCGCTAAAATTCATTCGCCCTTTTAATCTACTCTTTGGATTCCCCACAATAAATGTTTAATTCTATCCTTCGGGCGTTGTTTGCGCATGCGTGAGGGAATTAGCCCTTTTCCATATGAATTCATTTACTTCCTGTTCACCGCCGCTGATTCACGATTGGTCCGTTTAATTATATACAAATAGACACGCACACCTTACAGATACAAATCAATCGATCTCTCAATATATATATATATATATATATATATATATATATATATATATATAATATAATATATATGCATACACACACATACATATATGTATACATACACATTCTGAGTGTCGTCATCTAAGAAAGGACAGTGACACAAACAAATTATTTATTTCTACCCGATTACTGCGCACCCCTCCATAGCACAATGCTCAACAAGGTAACCTAATAGATAATCAAAATTTTAGAGATTCTCTTCCTTAGATGATATCCCAAACTCAAAAATCACGATTCCTGTTCTTTTTATCCTATATAAATATTTATATATTTATATTATTTAAACAGTTAAAATCTCCTTCGCATTCTGTGGGTGACGATGACCGAGCAGTTAAGCCGTTCAACTACTGCTGAATCGATTGGAATTCTATCCCGGCTGTAGGTAGCTCACAAAATGTCTAGCCACACTGCAGAGACTTGATAAGTCGAAACACGTGTCTGTGGATGATTATATATCTATATATGTATATTTACCAACCCCTCCACACGTGCAGGATATGACACAGGGTCAGTTTCTTAAGCGGAGTTTAACAGGTTTGAATTCAGAGTTTTCTTTCTCCTAGACAGGTTGCCGTAACACGGTTAAAGAGCCCAGTCTGTCCTACTATTTACCCATAGCTGGAAGGGAGAGTTGTTGGATTCATAACTTTCTCAACGGTATTAGTGCCGTGTGAAATGCAAACAGCCTAATCCAGGATTTGAACTCGGGTCGAAGAGTCCATTTCCTATGACTCTAACCATTACATCACCAACTTCCACGATGGGCGCTGAATGTGTAATGGTTATCGTTGTAGGGAATAGATATGGCGACCCGAGTTCAAATCCTGTGTAGAACCAGCCACACTTTTTGGATGAGCTAAAGATAGAAGAATGGTGCATCAGTGTGTCAGATATTTTCTCGAACAATATTCCTCAAGTTTTAAATCCAGATCATTTTCCTTCTCCTAAACGGGTTGCCTTACCAAGGTTAAAGATCCAAGTCTTGTCTATTATTAACACAGTTGGAGGGACTAATGCTACTCTCCCCCTATTTCTCCCCACCTCTCTCTCTCTCTCTCTCTTTCTCTCTCTCTCTCTCTCTCTCTATCTATATATATATATATATATATATATATATTCTTTGTTATGGTACTAAATTTCTTGATACAAGGTGATTCTAGGCTGGTCCTATTCTCTACCAGTAGTTTGTTGTAGAGTTCAGGTTCCGTATGAGAGCTCAATGTTTAATTATTGTAAACAGAGCAAAGTTATTTGGGAATAAATGTCCTTAAATACATGGGTATCGTGATTATGGACATGGTCCATAATCACGATGCCACTGGTATTTAAGGCGTTTTTATTCACAAATATATATATATAACTTAATAACAACAAACGATTACGCCGGCGCCGTGGGATAAGTACTAAAAAACACAAGTACTTCTATGACCGCTGATGATGGGAATTTTCCCGAAAATATTTAGGAATAAAAAGGTAAATAAACATCATTTAACACCTATTCCATTGCATTGTAAATTGCTTTCAAATTTATATTTTATATATACATATATATATATGTGTGTGTGTGTGTGTGTGTGTGTGTGTGTGTGTGTGTGAAGAAATAACAAATTAGAAAAATCCAACAAAAGTTAAGAAAAAAGTGAATAACAAAACACAAACAATTGAATTCAATTAATATTTCGCCACTTTTGATTTTAGAAGCTATATCAGAAATTGTTGGTGTTCGTTATTCGCCTTTTCCTTAACTTTTCCTCACACACACATACACACACACAAATATATATATATATATAGCTAACCCTTACATTGTTTACAAAGTTCGAGGACTCAAGTGAATTCATTTCCGCTTAGAAATGTATCAATTAAATATTCTCCTATATTTGACAGCCGCTAATGGCCGTATGGATAAGAGACTTGGCAGACGCAAATTCATTCAGATCTCAATCCCGGCTAGAGGTAGCTGTTAAAGTGTAGCCACACTGATGAGGGTGAAACCTCGAAACACGTGTCTGTGGATAACTTATTTATTAATATATATATATATATATATATATATATATATATATATATATTAAGAGAGAGAGAAAGAGAGAGAGAGAGAGAGAAAGAGAGAGGGAGAAAGGGGTGTGCAGCATAATTCTACGTGTGAGTATATGTATGTGTGTTCATAAACGTGTGCAGTTTGTATTTCAACAAACAACCCCCACCCACCCAACCACCCCTGCATCTCACTCGGGATGTACTTTTCACAACACCGACTCACCCCCCCCCCGCCTTTTCGTTTCCCCTCCTCCCCCGCCTTCGCCAAATCTTGTTTATAAATATGATTAATGTTCTCATTAACGTATCTGATTGGTTGCGGACCAAATGACCACCAACCACAAAATGAACTAAATTGATCCACAAAGTCAACTTTGTTAGCCCAACCCCCCCCCCCTTACCACCGCTCCCGCCGCAACCGCCGCCGCCGCCGCAATCAAACAGTCAAACATTTAAATAGAAACATTTAAACAACTTCAAAACTGCTAACAACTTCCTGTTATGTTGCACAAAACTGTTCAGATACAAACAGATTACAATATATATATACATATATATATATATATATTAAAATAAGTGTATTTTTGCAGTATTTTTTCTTTTATACAAGTTTTGTTGAACTGTACAGACAATTCCTGTCGGACAAGTTTTTGGTTGATCCTTTCTAATTTTCGGGCCATCTTTTTGGTGTCGGGGTGGAACTGGTGTAACAGTACACCAAAGGTTTCAACACGAGCGCTTTCGGCAATACAGTTTGCCATCATCAGGTAGGAAACGATGGTATGGTTATTATATATTATATAATATAGAGAGAGAGAGAGAGAGAGAGAGAGAGAGAGAAAGAGAAAGAAAGAGAGAGAGAGACAGAGGGGGGAGAAAGAGAACAGAGAGAGAAAGAGAGACAGAGAGAAAGAGAGACAGAGAGATTTCGCTGTAGTTGGAGTAGTTGCGTCTAGCCACACTGATGAGACGTAAATGTCGAAACACGGTGTCTGTGAATGACTGATATATATATATTATATATAATATATATATATATATATTTTATTTATTTTACAATGTTTCATAGATCAATGTTCATTTATCAGCGACCGCGTTTCATGCTAAAAGCAATCATCAGGCTGAGGAGCAAGATCCAATGTGTTTGTTGGAGTTCTATTACTCAATGTCACATTTAGGATTGTAAATAACGTCGGTTAGTTTTACGGACGCTGTTATTTTTTTTTAAATTTTGAATTTTTTTGAAGAAACTCCAACAAACACCATAGGATCTTACTCCTCAGCCTGATGATTGCTTTTAGCATGAAACCGCGGTCGCTGATAATGAACATTGATCTATGAAAACATTGTAAAATAAATAAATATTAGCTCTTACAAACTGTGATTGAGCACTGTATTTTCTTTGTTTCATCGCAAAAAAAATTTTTGTTTTTACATATACCTATATATATATATATATATATATATATAAAGGGCAGTTGGTGTGTATGTATGTATATCCGATGAATCTACAAAAATTAAACAATTGATGATAAAGTAATATATATAAACATTAAAATATCACCGGTTCTTTGTTTTTTTTTTTTTTTTTTTTTGTTTTTTTGGTTGGTTGGGTTTTTTTTTGTACCAAAATTATGAAGATCTGATTTATATTTGAAGATATTTAGAATATACATAGTACTAGCATTGAAATTCTACTTAAAAATGTTCAACATTTGTAAATCTCAAAAACAAACAAATCAATACACCAGTATTTCCCCCCACCCACTTCTACCCAGTCGACACTGGGTAGCCGCTTCCAGTAAGTAGTATTGCAATTTGCTCTATTTATGAGTGAATAGCGCTCAATGTCTTTGGTTACGAGACGTCCATGTCGATATATGCTGAGCTTTATCTAGCACAAAAATATATTAATAAGCGTATTTCAATAAGGATCGACCCTTAATTCAATAACTGTATCT
>CM042163.1:3005589-3008840 GCA_023376005.1 Doryteuthis pealeii
TTTTGCGTGCATCGCTCTTTAACATTGCCCTGATGATGGTTGATATATTTAGTATATATAAACCGAAATTTTCCATATAGAACTATTTATCCATGCATAAATAATATATCCTCAGTCTATCTGCATTACGGATTCTGTGCATACGAGATTCTGTCTTCGTGAAAGTGCCTTTGGGTATTCATGGGTTCTATCCATGGGAATGTATGTGAGCGGAATGATGCGTTTGTTTTTGAGAGTGCCAGTATTTGCGTGTGCCAATGTGTCTTTGAGCCGTATGTGTGTGTGCGTGATGTTGTGTGTGTGTGTGTGTGTGTGTGTGTGTGTGTGTGTGTGTGTTTAATACGGGCACATGAGTTTATCTGCGTATATTGTGCGATTAGTGTGTATGTGTTCCTATGCCTCCCTTCATGCGTATATTTATGTGAATGTATTTATTACACAGGCGGTCATATATATATATATATATATATATATATATATACATATATATATATATATATATATATATATATATATAGATAAATAGATAGATAGATAGATAGATTTTCATTTGGCCCGAGGAACGCATAGGCGAGAAATTGACGTTTGCAAAGCGCCATTGACTTGATGTCTACGCTACTCTAGCTACGTATAAAAAGCTAAAGTATAAAAATATGGGCAAAGAAATATGCAGAGGATGTATTTATTTATTAATGGATGAATAGTTCTGCCTATGTTCGGACGTTTCGCTTTATAAATACTAAATATATTAACCATCATCAGGGCAATATTAAGAAGTGATGACATAAAACTCAGTCAAAAAAAGTTATTTTTCTAGTGAAAACGAAACCAAAATATGTGTCAAATTTATTTGGTTATCATTAAATGCGTTCCTTTTTATAAAAAGAAAGTATGTTGTGATGTCATGAGATTATTCTAAAAAAATTGAAAGAGAATACTCGAACGTTGGCAGAACTATTCATTCATAAACAAATATATCCTCTCAATGTTTGTTTGAGTTTTGGTTTATGTTTTGTTTTGTTTTGTTCTTTTGGTTCGTATCTTTTCTTCATATTTTTATACTTACAGTGTCAGATATTATTTCAATTTTTTAAATAGACTCACACACACACACACATACACACACATATGTATATATATATATATATATACACTCACACATATATACATATATACACACACATATTATATATACTTATATATAATATATATATATATATATATACATACATATATATATATATATATATATATTATATATACACTCACATATATACATATATAACACACATACTTATATATATATATATATATATATATATATATATATACACATATATATATATATATATATAATATTATATATATATATATAGATAATAGATAGATAAAGATAGATATTATATATATATATAATATAAACTGGGGACGAGGCTAGGGAAAGATTTCTGTACATTAAACAACGTGCCACATACAAAACGTTCTATCTCTCTCCCCTTCTCTTTGTCTCTCTCTTCCGCTCTCTCTCTCTCTCTCTATATATATATATATTATATATATATATATATATATGCGTGTGTGGGTGTGTGAATGTAACGTTTACACACACACACATATATATATATAATATATATACATATATATATATACGTTCGGCTAGAAACCACAAGGTTCCTAGTTCGATACCGGTCCTCGCCAACTCAGCGTTTGAGTAGCACAGGGATCTGCGCGGTAAAGTAAGGAGCTGATGGGTAGGTGTGGCGCTCCACCTCAGATGCTATAAAACAATCTCCTTGGTCTAGCGCTATTGAAAAGGGGATAGGCTCCCTCGCTGACTGGCTGATACCGACTTTTAGGCCGCCCCGTCGACTTTACTTACTTATATTAATATATATATATATATATATATATATATATATATATATAATATATATATGTAGCAATAGCATAATCTTTACAGATCACTTCCGTCCCCACAATCCTATAACCTCACTACTAGAATCTTTCCTCTCTTGAGCCCTAAAATGACTCATCAAACCCGCTGCAGATCCATAAAGTTTGATGCAAATATGACATAGGAAGGACGTCCTTCCCGTTGGATCCGATGATAAAATTTTATGTCTCTTAAGAACAGAAGCTGACTTATAGACTTTGTTACAGATTGCACAAGATACACTGTTTGAAAGGCAGGAAATGGATATTTTAATCAATATTTTTTACACTCAACACACACACACACACACACACACACACACAAAGGGAACCTCGTTCCCACTTCATATATATATATGTATATATAACAAAACATGTATATTATATATTATATATATGTGTGTGTGTTGTGTGTTGTGTGTGTGTGTGTGTGTGTGTGTGTGTGTACACATATCTATTTGAGAAAATTTCCCGCCTCCGGATAAAATATTTGCCTAGCCTCGTTTCTCACTTGGAAAATATCGATCAGCCTTTCAAAAAGAAACCCTAATCAAATTTTAGAGTCCAGTGTTTATCTCATGCTGTTCTGTCATCGATTATCGATCTTTTAAGCACAAGATTTTTGGCCACTCACTTCAAAAACAAAACAACAAACTTTAATTCATCTCCAATAAAACAAAGACACAAACAGATTTTTTTTTTTTAGGGTTTTCTTTCTTTATAAATGAAATGTCGAATTTATAGACCAAAATATTTTAGTGTGTGTCTATTGCATCTGTGTACTCGTGTCTGTGCATGCGCGTTGCGTGGATAGGAGTCTCTGTGTTGTGTGTGTGTGTGTGTGTTGTGCGCGCACATGCGTGCAACAAATAAATCTGTATCGATCAATGTTGACAAATAGAAGGGAGGGTAATTCTAAAGAAAATGCTGCTGATAATCAAGGATCGATTATCTATCACAATTTGAGCGGGAGAATCTAAACCTGACATACATCTTCAAATATTTTTTCTTTTTTTACCTTTCCTTCTTTTCTTTTTTCTTTTTTCTTTTTTTTTTCTTTTTTTTTTTTTTTTTCTCCGAGAAATTCGTTCCTTTTAAACAAGTCGATGATAGGGATTTTAAAAAGATGGAAATTTTACGGAAGTTAACCACGACTCGTATTTCAAAAGCAGATATTTTAGAGTCACCTTTCTCAGTTGAAATTGTGTTCTGGATATGACACTAAACTGTGCCTGATGGTGAGGCTCAAGTTCTAGAGTTTTTGGTGAGTGTGAAGTACTCCTTAATGCCAGTACTCCCAGGTCCACTCTGACCTTGTC
>CM042163.1:3008940-3033063 GCA_023376005.1 Doryteuthis pealeii
TCTACCGACTGAGTATACCTTAAATGTTAGACAAGAATTCAAGAGTAACATGATCTGGGGACCTTTTTTTGTTTTTTGTTTTGTTTTAAAATAATATTCAATTCTAAAGAACACCCAAAAACGCGACCAGTAAAAGATCCTTAAGGCGGAAACATGTGGGAATATCAGCTGGCAATTCCCCCAAAAGGGAAATATACCATTTCTGGATTTTTTGTGGAATTGAAAGAGATGGAAAATTGAAACAAAAATTTCGACATTTTATTTGTAAAACTGTCATCAACAAAATTTGAAACCCACAGCTTGGATCGCAAAGAATGAAACCCTCCACCATTTGTTTGTTTGTTTACATATATATATAATATATCTTATTATATGGAGATTGATGTGTTTTGTCTGATAAAAGCCGGAAACTCAATTACTACGCAAGTCACAATTCCCTAGGTTATTTCAACGTCACATTCTCCATGATTTTATCTTCTTATTAAAACCTCAATTACATAAATAAAACGTTGAACATATTAATACTGTTGAGTCTTACCTAAATAATAATAACATGCAATTGTAATTTGATATATTACAACCAAATACCAGAGTTTTCAGTCGTAACGTAAAGCTAATTTGGCATCATTGATATTAAAAAAACTTGATTTAAGTAAAATGTGTGTATTATTGATTCTTAATTTGTGGTTTTATCTTAAGATTATAGTAAAAAATCTTTTTCAATAAATCCCTAAAAGAAATTCAATCTAACAAGAAGAAATAAACTGTATTATCTATACTTCCTATTTTAACTAAATAGTTTAAATTAGGGGAAAAATTTAGCATTGGAAAAAAAACGGGAAAAAGTGATGAAAAAAGAGTAAGTTTCAGTTGTTTCTATTTTCTGATTATACCCCCTCCGTTCAAATCTTTTATGCTGAATTCTTAAATAGTTTCCATTAGCTTTTTGATTTAATCTAATTCTTATTACATTTAACTTAATACTGCACCCGAGAGGGTGGCAATATTTGCTTATATATATATATATATATATTATATACATATATATTAATATATATATATATATATATATTATATATATATATTAAAGTGGATATATTTATATATCAGGGTTCAGAAACAAGAAAGAGAAGAGAATTCTGGCAGAAGCCCAGCTATGTAATGGTTAGAATGCCGCTGTCCCAGCCTGACAGGTAGGGTTCGAAATCCGCGCCACAAGCACTGCCCCTTGTCTATAGCTCGGCGATGGGCCTAATGGGCGTTGAATGTACATACAGAGATCGCTTTTTTCTCGAATTGTTTATGCTTTACATTTAAACCCGGAATCGAACTATGGGACCATGGCTTCTAGCCGAACACTCTACGCAGCCAAACCCACGTAACGGAGGAACGATTAAAAGGGAGGAAAAAAAAATATTCACAACCAATAAAAAAGAACACTCGAAAAAGAAAAAAATACAATAAGATCGCCCCTGGAGGTGGGGGTGGGTATTTAGAATGAATTTGGCCGTGTGCCTGTCTAAATAAAAAGATATACGTGTCTGAAGAAGCTCGTGGGCCCTAGATACCCACGAGTGGAAATGGTCCCCATTATATATATATATATATATTATATTATATATATATAACATTATATATTTGTCTGAAGAAGCTCGTGAGCATGACTCGCGAGTGGAAATGGTCCATACCGATACCCATGGTATTTAAGGCCTTTTATTCCCAAATAACTTTGCTCTGTTTACCAATAAATTAAACATTAAGCTCTCATACGGAACCTGAACTCTACAACAAACTACTGGTAGAGAATAGGACCAGCCTAGAATCACCTCTGTACAAGAAACTGGTACCGCACCAAAAGTATATAATATATATAATATATATGTATAGTATATTATGTATTAATATATATATCACATCTCATATACTATATATAATATAATATATATATATACTATATATATATATATGCAACAGTTTTTCTAAAGAGCTGATTCCCTCGAATTTTTTCTTTCTTCGTCTCAGTTCGTTCATACAACCAAAAAAAGACAGGGCGGGAGAAGATAATATTATCCCCTCCCCCCACCAACCTAATGGCATCGTGATTAGTCACTTACTATGACGCTCCCCCCTCTCTCTCTCTCTCTCTCTCTCTCTCTCTCCTTCTCTCTCTCTCTCTCTCTCTCTCTCTCTCTCTCTCGTCTCGTTTAGTTTATTCATATCTATTATATCAGTACATTCTTTTCAAAAGCCCCAACCGATGCACAAGGCGTCACTCGACTGGAAATCCCCACCCTCAACTGATGCCCGTACTATTATAAACCAACTCACGGTCACCTACACAACCCCCCACACACCTTCACCCCCGTTCGCATGTTGAACGTCACAGTGGATACTGATAAGGTGATGACTCTTTTTGAGCAAGGAACAAAGTCTTTCCAGCATTTCTGCAGTTACAGAAAATTCCCATTATTCATTTGTCTAGATACAATAACATTCAAATTGTCAGATGTCTCTCTGATTGTCAAAAAACTTCGAAACTCAAAAAGGGACAAAGAATTCAACACAGAAATGTTTGGTGGTCATCCTTTGGTTCTGCTTTAGAATAATTAGGGGGTAACACTCATACCCAAAATGGGGGGCTATGAATTTAATACTAAACTGCATCTGATGGTGAGGTTCCAGTTCTGGTTCGTTGTTTTCTTTTAGGGCATACTCACCCTTTTTGAGTCATTTAATGCCGAATCAAGACATTCAGAGTTTTCCTCTTCCTAAAATGGTTGCCTAACCAAGTTTGAAGAGCCTATTCTGTCATGTGAAGGCAGAGTAGCTGGATTCATACCCTTTTTCCAAGAGTATTAACGCTATGGAAATGCAGAATTTTAACTGTCTTGCCCGTGTTGATTTCCTACGACGATAACCATTACACGAAGAGTGGCTCATCATATATATATATTATTATATATATATATATATTATATATATAGGGGTCCAAGTGATAAACCTACTCGAGTTTCACCATGTTGAGGATCTTCAGGTTAACTCCACTGTGTTAAATCAAGATGTTGGTTGATTTGTAGACAATTATATGTATGTGTCTATGAACGGTACATTATGCAACCAGAATTAAATAAAACGCTGTTTTTGGAATTTAAAAATTTCGAAATTTGACGTTGTTTTTTCAAGGGTTCAATACGTAAATTAAGTAGTAGATGTTTTATGTTGGTTGTTTAATTGGTTTTATAATGGAGATATTATTGTGGCAATTTTAATTGTGATTTATTAAAATATGGTTAAAATTTATTATCTTATTTAATTTTTTTTTTTTTTTTTTCACCGGTAAGTCATCTTTTCCCATAATATATATATATATATTATATATATATATATATATATAAGAGAGAGAGAGAGGAGAGGAGAGAGATATGCACTGAAAAATACATTTAGACTGAAAATTAATGCAAAACATTACTGATAGAAGGGGGCTTCATTATATATGTAAATGCATTATTAATGATTTACTATAGATATAATAATATTAACTGTTGAACATAATTTTACTTATGTAGAAACAATAATTATAATATAATGCTTTGTTAATGATTTTAGTGATTTTACTATAGAATGCATTGAAAATCGGTAAGAAGAGATTATTAGGAATAAATGCAAGTGTTGCTGGCTGAATATGTCACTGATTTTAATTTGACCAAATTTCAAATGAATTATTTTCCTTTTTTTAATAAGTTGACTATTCAATAAAACATCGTTCTTTTTATTAAAAGAACTAGCAAAATATATGCACACTCCGGGACAAGTATTTTATTTAAATTTTATAATAAAATATCATATTAAATTATAAAGGCTAATGAAACTGAATAAGAATGTAGATAAAAAGATTTTTGAACAAAGGGGGTTATGATTGAAAAAAGAAAACAACTTTGAAAACTAACTCTTCTATCATTTCGTTACTCCCGTCATTTCATTTTGGGTAAATTTTCCTAATTAAACTGTTTTATTAAAATAGGAAGTAAAGAATAATATCAGTTATTTCTTCTTGTTAAGGATTTCTTTTAAGATTTATTGAAGAGGATTTGCTCATTATTCAATAAGATAAAACCAAACAATTAGAAATCAAATAATACTAAGCATATATTTATTAAAATTCAATTTTAAGATCAATATGCGCAAATTAGCCTTCCCATTCACACTGTAAACCTCTATTTTGTGTATATATAAATCCAATTGCATTTATTAGAATGTAGATATGGTCAACAGTTGTAAGAATAATGTAAAACAATTTTATTAATAATTGAGGTTTAAATAGAAATTAAATCATGGAGGGAATATGTGTAAATAACTAAAGGAATTGTGACTTGTATAGTAATATAGTTTCGGTTACAGACAGACACACCCAATCTCCATTATAAAAGATTACAACAAGCAAAATAAACATAATAGTCAGTGGAATTGTTTTTTAAAAAAAGTCTGAAGTTTATTCTGTAGCAAAAATAATTTATATATGAATTTATTTTCAATAATTTGCCAACCCCCCCCTTCGCACGAATAGGATGCGACACAATATCAATTTCTTAAGCGGAGTTTAACAAGTTTGAATTCAGAATTTTCCTTCTCCCGGACTGGTTGCCTAACCAAAGGAAAAGATCTCTACTGAATGTATTTTTAATCAACTCAGAGCACCCCACCACATACAAGGTAAATTTATACCCTGGATAGATGAGTTATTCATGGGACAGTGATTTGTTCAATTACACATTCAGACGGTGTCTTTTTCAACCATCCCAACAGGAGACCTTTTTTTAAAAATATCTACTAAGAGAGAAAGAGACAGTGAGACAGAGAGAGACAGGCAGACAGACAAACAGAGGGGGGAGAGAGAGAACAGGAAAAAGATGGTGTCATGTCTTCACCCAATCTATTTGTAGAAAGTGAATATAAAGTTTCAACCGGAAGTCGAACATTTTCCTAGATTTCCATTTCCGTACGAATTTCCGTCCTACCCTCCCCCTAACCAAGGGAATTGATAAATATAATCTGACTTCTATTCGAGGTTGTCATTTCCAATTGGGATCAATTCCGAATCCAGATGAATGAATGGGAATATTATTTTTATTTGATGCTCTAGGTTATGAGTCGCCATCTCAGTATCGGCACCGATGGGTGACGTAACTTTGACGTCACGTGTGACGTCAAAGTTACGTGTCCACCGGTGTGTCATTCAAAAGGATCGTTTAAAGTTTTTATTTCAAGAAATTGAGGGAAAAAGTAATATTGACTCATTTTAGGATATGTCCTATTTTGAGTCAGTGTGTCGATTTGATATTCTATTTTTTTGATATTTTGCAAATCGTTAAGCAAGACTTTTCACATTGAATTAAACACTTCTAAAACATTTGTCAACATTCTTAGGTTGACTTTTTTGCCAATCAATAGTAGTGCATTGATTGGCCCCTTACTTTGCCAAGGGCAGATAAATCAATCCTTAAATTTTTTGGTTTGGTTTGGTTTTTGTTATGGTATATCACCTCAGTGGGTCATTTAATGCCGATAAAGTTTTGAAAATAAATCAATTCTTAATGGATAATACAATTTTTTTATAAATACATTTTTCTATTTAACCCATAGATGGGACCCTAACAGGTACTACCACTCCGGGTCAGAGTGGACCAGGGAGCAATGGTGCCTTAAATATTTATAATTAATCATGCATTTTCCGAAACAAACTGCTACGTCCAGGATTTAAATTTGGTGACCGATTCTATTTCCACCGAGGCGGATTCTCCTAGTTATCTCTCACCATCTGTCCCTATGGAACATCGCTCTTTATAAGTCTGCTAGACGGCATCCAGTGCCCACACAGAACTGATCAATGTACCAATTTTTTTTTTTGCAAGTCGGCCAATACTGGTGTGTCCATGTGTATGAGTTCATTTATCAATTCATTTTTATTTCTCTAGCATGACTTGCTCAGCTATCCAAATTCTGAACATGGCTATTTGCATCCCACATAGCGTAAATATATATATGATAAAAAGGGTTGCGGCTTGCCATAAGAACAATAGGGTCGGGACAATCATATAAGTGCTAGGGCTTGACGTGACCAGCCGATTGATTAGAGAGGCTTCTTCGAACGTCCATCTAGCCTAAGCAAGGGAGAAAGTGAAGTGTTGCATGTTATGGACAGCTCATCCACCAGGATTCCGTCCTTAAGCACCACAGCTCGCTGCCCATCGCCAGCAGGTGACCCCATGAGGAGGAAATTTACATCTCTGCAGACTGGGTTAGTTCATGGGGGAGTGGTTAGGTAAATATATTAAACAGGACTATAACGTGAGGGCTATTTCCGCCACACTCTGTATTTCTAAAATAGATTTGAATTCATTAGCGTAAATACACGAGGGAAGATACGAATCGAACCATTCTCCCTCAAACTATGGGTAAAATAGTAGTTTAACCTTAATTGGGCAACCGGTCTAGGAGAAGGAAAACTCTGAATTCAAACCAGTTGTAGACCTGATGGTTTGTGATATTGGAAGTAATAATGTTACCTAAAAAAAAAAAACGAGAAAAAATCTCAAGACTACAATATGCTCATCATTAAAATCCATTCCTTACATTGTGCCTGTCTTTGGCGACCTTTACGCATTTTCGGTTTCTAGCCCTTATTCCTATTACTCCCCATCTACTTCTAAAACAGATTCATATCGTATATCGTAGTACCACAATAAAAACAAGAACTATTCCTTATTCAGAGTCTCAACATACAAATCTTCCATTCAATTGCCAAGTGGTTTCAGTGCAATAACATGATCCCCGTGGCCACCTTCTGTGCCGACAGCTTTCTAATTACCCAGTAAAAAGGATTTCAAGACAGAAAAAAAAAAACACTTATCTTGAATTCATGGTGGATTCTATGAATAACCTCAACTCCACATCATGAAAGAAATAAGATCCTTAAGTGGTCAGTACTGCACCTCCCCTACAAGCGAATAGACCGCCCCGCCCCCCTTTAATATGCTGTGAGATACGTGACACTGTACTCTTTGAACTTAGCGAATACAAATTGAAACGGCTCATAAACACTCGTCAAAAGAGCAAAGTTTATAAAACTCGGCTTGTTGACCAATTCTAAATTTTCTACCGCCAATAAATGCTCCACTATTGTGACCTTGTGCCAGACAAACCAAGAGAATGTCTTTATGGATGCCCATCGTGAAGTGATGGTCAACAAAGCAAGTTAACTTAGAAGCACGTATCTTTGAGAATCTGCGTTCCGCCTCAAAGATATGTGGTTCAAAGTTAACTGACCTGAAAAAATGTAAAAGTTTTTAAATGAAATAACTGGTGCATTATATCTTTTATTCATTAATATATCAACACTGAAAATTTCATTAAATTCGGTTAATTCCCTGATTTTTTTGGTATTTTTTATTCTTTGGGCGGGGTGACATACGATGGTGGAATATAGGTCCTTTAAGTTCGATTTAACCCCAAGAAGCATGTCTTAATTTCAGACATAAAACCTGCTACTTCTGCATTTTTTTCTCCCAAGCTTACTAGAATAATGAATGTAATAATATAGATAAACTTAACGAATTAAAATTGACATCTTTCATGACATCTCGTGTTTTCTCGTAGCAGATCTCCTGTTTTCTCGTACGTCAGTCGTATGGCGGAAAAATAATGAAAGATTATTGTTAAATTATCATTTATTAAATACAGATTAGTTTATCAAACGGTTAGAAGTATGGGGCACACAGTGAGGATCGAACTCTTTGAGAGTGTTCTGCTAGTTTCGCTCGTTAAATATTACACCCTGCGAGGCACGTTATGTTATTGTTAAGTTGTTTTTTGTTTATTTGTTGTTGTTTTGTTTTGTTTTTTGTTGTTTTTTTTGTTTTGTTTTTTTTTTGTCTGCGTGTTTTTTTGTTTTGTTTTTTTTTTTTTTGGTAATTTATTGAGGAAGTGCGTCCCGGTCTCCTGCCTCAGAAATTGCTACCCGGTGACTATTAAATAACGTCCCCAGCTATGTCGTCTCGGCGGTGTTACCTGAAAGAAAACAACCAACTTAGGGCGTTAAATGCATTTTAGAGGAGGGGGGCTTCTCTTTATTTGTCGTAATTCTTATTTATTTATCGTAATTTGTTTAGAAATTTATTTATAGAAATTTGTCGTAATTCTTGTCTATTTATAGAAATTTGTCGTAATTCTTGTTTAGATATGAAGATGGATATCTATCTATCTATCTATCTATCTACCTCAATTTGTTCATTTTTTACTTCGTTTATATATATATATATATATCCACCCATCTCCATTTGTTCATAAAGAGAAGCCCACCCCCTCTAAAATATATTTAACGCCCTAAGTTGGTTGTTTTCTTTCAAGTAACACCACCGAGACGACATAGCTGGGGACGTTATTTTAATAGTCACCGGGTAGCAATTTCTGAGGCAGGAGACCGGGACGCACTTCCTCATAAATTACCGTTTTTTTTGGGGGGGGGGTTTCAGAAACTTCCAAACTTGAACGAATAGGGTGAAGAATTAGTTTCTAAATTCTTCCTGTGCTTAGACAACATAATCAGTTCTATGTAGACATTCATTAAAAAGTTGAACTTTGTTTGACACAGAGCCAACAAATGGGTGTAAAAAGATGTGTGTGTGTGTGAGAGAGAGAGAGAGAGAGAGAGAGAAGAGATGGTGAGAGAGAGAGAAGAGGGGGCGGTGGTGGAATGTTGCTCACGCCCTCTGTGCGCTCAACGCCTACCTGGCTTGAAAATCAACATTCTTAGAATGTTTAGCCACTTCAACCACTAGCCACTTCCCCATGATGATCATTGCAGTTACTAAGCTTATGCCGTAGTTATCGTTGTAGAAAGTGGAATCGGTGAATCGAGTTCAAATCCTGGACGGGGCTATTTGCATTTCACTTCGCACTTATTCACTAGGAAAACGCGTGAATCTATCTGTTCTACCCTCCCCCTAGGTATAGGTAAAATATTAGGAAATAGTGGGTTCTTTAACTTTGGTAAGGCAACCAGTTGTTGTATACCCTTTCTTACTTCTTACTTCTGGTCGTATTGTCTTCTGGCCAGCTTTGCTATTCTGATCGTCTATCTTGGTCTGGTCTCTTCTATGGTCTGGACTTTCTTGGGGACTTCGGGTCTGGTTTCTGTTAGGGATTTCTCCTTATCAGAAGCCCTGTGTCATTGTTAGTTTTTAGGTAATAAACACAAGACTTCGATTTACTTTGATGTTACTTTATTCTCAATCCCCAACCCAGACATCTGCGCAGTGAGACTTACATCTTACGAGCTCGGCTCCTACTTGCTAACTGACTGAAACTTACTTACTATATTAAACCGGAAGTCAGGGTCTTCTATGCCTTCCGGTTCTCGCGATTTATCCCTGGAAGGCAACGGTGAGAGTGAGGTCAAGCGCCGTCACTCATCCTTCAATGCCGTTGGCTGTAGCTTATAACGGCCATTTTGATTTCTACACTATTGCCATAAATATTAGGTATCTAATAATTATGTAACACAGTCTAGGAGAATGAATACTGAAATCAAACCAGCTTTACTCTGTCGGTCGTCCTTAGAATATGCCGACTGTATCCCTTGCAAAGGGGAAGGACTGGCGATGGCACGAAATGCATCTGGTGGACGAGACTTTTGTTCTGCAGCTCTACGAAGTATGGGGTATCAATTTATAGCCATTAATTCTCATTTCACTCTGACCCGGAGTGGTAATGCCTGTTAGGGTCCAATCTTAGCTTACGTTGGCACAACGTCACAAATAGACGACACCGAGTGAGAATCAAACTCACTGTCAATAGCTTGCAAAACTAACAAAGCTCTCAAATAGACGCCGTCCATTTGCAATTCACAGATTTTGTCATTCTGTTTATTTTTTAAGGAGTTTTTTGTTTATTTATTTATTTTTATTTATTTTTTATTTTTTGTTGTTGTTGGAAAAACATGTCTCAGAATGACTTTCTTTTCTTGAATTTAAAATCTGAATGTGAAAAGTAATTGAGAGTTACCTCAATTTTATGATTACCTCCCCTTTGGAGAACTCTCTAGGAAATAATAGACTATATAAACTCTCAATAAGTGTACCAATTATTCTAAGTAAAATATAGCATTCCAGAGTCTATCGGTGTTATCGTTTGTAATTACACTGAAAATCTTAAACTTTGGTTGTAGGAGGCAAATGTAAGAATTCGTCTTTGATTTGCTTAATAAGAATTGGAAATGCGAAAACAAGAGTTCTCTAGAATTGGATTTGGACTGAAAAAAGAAAGAAAAGGAAAGAAAAGGAAAGGAAAGGAAAGGAAGAAAGAAAGAATTAGAAGACAAAGAAAGAAAGATAGAAAGAAAGAAAGAAAGAGAGATAAAAATAAAGAAAGAAAGAAAAGAAAAGAAAGAAAGAAAGAAAGAAAGAAAAAAAAAAGAAAGAAAGAAAGAAAGAAAGGGAGGGATTATGGTAATGAGTTGCGTATTGATAAGATAAATAAAGAACGCAAAACATTTACAATTTGGCGTCAACATTTCACACGTGTGCAATCGCATAAAATGGCTGACATGAAATGATGGAGACCTTATGGACGTGTGTGTACATGGCCATGGGGGAGGGGCACACACAGACACACACAGACACACACATGAGTACATAGAAACTTTGGGACACACGCTGGGATATTAGAATAACAGAGAGTGCAATTGGAAGGAATGCTACTAAAGTCAGCCGGATATAACGAACGAAGAGGAGGGGGGTGTCAGCATTTTTCTGTCCACCCAAATCAAAACAATGCAACGGTCGTCAACAGCGAAAAGGAAGAATAAGAGAGAATGATTCGAAATGAGGGGGGGGGTCATTAATTATATAGGGGGAATTGAGGAAGAGGTGATAGAAAAGAAAGAAAGAAGAAAGAAAGAAAGAAAGAAGCACAATGAGAAAGGAAAGAAAGAAGAGAAGCACAATGAGAAAAGAAAAAAAGAAAGAAAGAAAGAAAGAAAGAAAGAAAGAAGGAAAGAAGTGCTATGAGGAAGAAAGAAAGAAAGAAGAAAGAATAGAAGAAAGAAAGAAAGAAGAAAAAAGAAAGAAAGAAAGAAGTACTACGAGGAAGAAAGAAAGAAAGAAGAAGAAAGAAGAAAGAAAGAAAGAAAGAAGAGAAGCACAATGAGAAGTAAAGAAAGAAAGAAAGAAGGAAAGAAGTACTATGAGGAAGAAAGAAAGAAAGAAAGAAAGAAAGAAAGAAAGAGAGAAGCACAATGAGAAAGTAAAGAAAGAAAGAAAGAAGGAAAGAAGTACTATGAGGAAGAAAGAAAGAAGAGAAGGACAATGAGAAAGAAGCAAAAGAAAGAAGTAAAGAAAGAAAGAAGTACTATGAGAAAAGAAAGAAAGAAAGAAAGAAAGAAAGAAAGAAAGAAAGAAAGAAGTACTATGAGGAAGAAAGAAGAGAAGCACAATGAGAAGAAGTAAAAGAAAGAAAGAAAGAAAAAGAAGAAAGAAAGGAGGGGGGAAGCACAATGAGAAAAGAAAGAAAGAAAGAAAGAAGGGAGTACAGTGAGAAAGAAGGAAAGAAAGAAAGAAAGAAAGAAAATAGCTTACCGTTGAAAAAAATGGAAAAAATTAAAAGAAAAAATAGAAAAGAAAATATTTTTAAAAAGAAGAATGAAAACTATTAAGAAAAAGAAAGAAAGAAAGAAAGAAAGAAAGAAAGAAAGAGTACACTGTAATAAGAAAAAAAGAAAGAAAACAAAAAAGAAAAGAAGGGAAAATGAAAGAAAGAATTAAAAAAAGTAACAAAAAGAGAGTGTAAATGCTAGAAATAAAGAAATAAAGAAAAAAAAAAGAAAGAAAAAAGAAAGAAAGAAAAGAAAAAGAAAGAAAGAAAGGAAGAAAAAAGTTAATTAGAGCTTCTAATGAACCCCAAAGCAATGATCTGTGATAGTGGTGTGTGTGTGTGTGTGTGTGTGTGTGTGTGTGTGTGTGTGTGTGTGTGTGAGGCTGGGGGGGGGAGGGCAATTAAAATGTAATAATAAGATGATGCGAATATGTTTCTTTTATTCTCATCTACATCGAAAATGAATTATCTGCCTTGATGATTTCCATTTCCCCCAACAGAGGGCGTAACCGTAACGCTTGGCATCAATGCAGCCAACCAGAAAGTCGCAGTCTTCACACGTAACTCTCATACAAACAATCGGAAGAAAGAGGGGGAGAGAAAGGGAGAGGGGGGAGGAAAGTGATGCGAGTGGGCATGAAGGGGGGGCATGTGTGGGGGGTTGGGGTGTTGCATGTGCGCAAAAGCGATTAACCCTGTCCTCCCCGTCCTCACTCTACCGCCCTCCTGAGCATCGTGTACCCAAAATTCGTTAAATTACTCATCAAATGAAGTGAATATCCTTTTCTTTCCACTTCGGTAAAGACACCGAAAAAGAAATAATATTGAAAATATTTAATTGTTCGTGAAAAATCAGATTGAAATTGGCAGAGCGACAAAAACAGAAAAAAAAAACCGTTGATAATGAAATAGTTAAAAAATAATTGGGATCTATTCAATGATTACAGGGGATTCTTTTGTGAGGGAGGTGCTGCTGTTTTTTTTAAGTAATATACAAGTATGTATGCTTAAAAATATCTGTAAAGGGTTGTATGAAGTTGTGTAATCATTTGATTTGTTACGCTGTTTATACATACAAGGTGTGTCAAAAAAGTATCGAGATTTTTTTTAAATTTTTTGACACACCTTGTATTCTGAAAAAAAATAACGTCCCGTTCATTAATTTTTTAACATACAATTGAGTCAAAAAAGTATCAAGATTTTTGTACTTTTTGACACACCTTGTATTCTGAAAAGAAAATAACGTCCCGTTTATTAATTTTTTAACATACAAGGTGTGTCAAAAAAGTATAAAGTTTAAATCTGTATTTACCAAGATAGAAATGAAGAATGAATGGAACGTTATTTTTTTAGAATACAAGGTGTGTAAAAAAATACAAAAACTCGATACATTTTTTACATACATTGTATATTCCCGGTTCGATACCGGCCCTCGCCAACTCTGTGTGTGAGTAGCACAGAGATCTTTGCGGTAAAGTAAGAAACTGATGGTAGATGTAGCGTTCCACCTCAGATGCAAAAGCAATCTCCTTGATCTAGTGCTAGTGAAAAAGTGATAGACTCCTTAGCTGTCTGACTGATACTGACCTTAGGCCACCCAACGACTTTACATTTTACTTTACACACACACACACACACACATATATATATAATATATATATATATATTTTTTTTTTTTTTTTTTCATTCAAACATCAACAAGTTTAAGATTATTAATAACATTTCATTCTTTGCAATACAAATTATACCCATCCACCAAAACTTTCAAAATTTTATTTAACTGTCTCTAACAATTTAAAAAATATTCTTTTTTTCGAACATTTAAAATTCTATTCTTGTCTCAAACGATTTTTATATCCACTCAAAAAAATTTTAAAAAACACTCTGATGAAGGTCGTAAAAAAATCTCTCTGTGTACGGAACATTTTATACATTTTTCCTATTATTATTATCATCATTATTTCAACTCCATCTGATTATTTTAATAATAATAATAACGTAAATCCGTATACATTTTGATAAACAGACCGAAACACATGTGTAAGTGATATCGATTAAAAGTGATATCGATAAAATTCATTTTTATCCATCTACATTTCTTTTCTTTAGTCATTTTTCCTCATATTGTCGGATTCATTTTCCATTCTTACATATATATATATGTGTGTGTGTGTGTGTGTGTGTGTGTGTGTGTGTGTGTGTGTGTGTGTGTGTGTGTGTAAAAAAGAAAAACAAAGTATTCCAAAAAGATGAATTTATTTTTGGAATACTTTGTTTATATATATATTATATATATATATACTTTCAATAAGAAAGAAAGACTCAACAATCCGTATGTCGCCCGCTCATAAATGAGCCCAGTTTTTTTCTTCATTCTAGTATATTTTCTTATTTATTTTGTAATGGCTATCTGACGAAACTGGGCACATTTATGAGTTACCGGCCGAAATAAATTTATAACAGCCAAATAACCTTCATTCAAATGTTAAACACGTTTTTCAGTGCTTTGTGCATCTTCAAAAGGAATAAAGCACCTGTTCCATTTTTTTTCATTCAACAGGCAATCCCTGTGGTAGTGGAGAAGAAAATTATTCTACCTTGACAAATTTGGGAGTTTGAAATGCGTCAAAGTAGAAGTTATAAGGAAATTGACTCACGTATTTTCAGGGTACTGTGAGTTTCACGGGTTTCGTTTAGATGGGTGAATTTCAAAAGGTGACTAAAATAATTATTCTGGAAAGTTTAACAAAAATAAATTTTTTTTAAGTAATTTTAATTAATTTTTTGTATCATTTTCGATGGATTTTCCTCAAGCAACATTTCTAATTAATTTTTTTTCACAGAATTAATTTTTTCACAAAATGGCAATTTTAAAAGATATTACTAAAAGTAGCAAAAATATGCACCAAGTATTTAAGTTTTAATGTACGGAGATATTAGATTAGATTAGAAAAACTAACGAAATTAAATAAGAATGCATATAAAAAGATCACGCTTATTTCAATTTCATTTTAATTGATTTCTAAATAAAATTATACATAGGATTGCTATAAAATGTTAAATTTCACAACCAGCAACCCATTGCTTAAATGAGATCAAACATTTCCTTTGCTTAGAAAGCTTACAAAATGATTTTAAGGTTTCGTCCGGTCGTATATTTTTAAATTTTATTCGCTTTGCTAACACCCTTTTCCCTAATCTCAATTATCTAACCAGAGCTGAATGGGTGACGCAATGGGTCACGTTTTGTCATATATATATATATATATATATATATATATATATATATATATATAAAATTTTTACTTGAAGGCACTTACAACGTATGTATCGCATAAAATTCGATACTTTTTCTTATAGAAAATGAACTTGACAAGTGTAATCCCAGCAAAGGATGGCTCGATGTGTAGAATACCATACAGACTGTTTCGACTTTATTAAGTCTCATCAGCGGTATATACTAACGATTTCCCTCCGACAGAAATCGAAACCGGGACTTCAGCAGACATATATATATATATATATATATATATATATATATATATATATATATATATATACTTTGGTGTGGTATCAAGTTTCTTGGTACAAGGTGATTCTAGGTGGGTCCTAATTCTCTACCCGTAGTTTGTTGTAGAGTTCAGGTTCCGTATGAGAGCTCAATGTTTAATTATTGTAAACAGAGCAAAGTTATTTGGGAATAAAAAGGCCTTTAAGGTATTTAAGGCCTTTTTATTCCCAAATATATATATATATATATATATATATATATATATATATATATATATATATATATATATATATATATATCATCCACAGACACCGCATTTTGACTTATCACGCCCCTTCAGTGTGTCTAGACATTAGCTGGCTACCTCCAGCGAGATAGAAACCCGATAGATTTATCATTAGCCAGAGTTCTTAACCACTCAGTAATCAGCACCTACAGATTGGGAGGGTTTTTTAACTGAAAAATACATACATCTGTATGGATCTTTTTCTTTACGCGCCAAAGTGATAATGCTAATCTCTTTCAATCGAACATAATTAAAAGATTAAAAGAAGGAAAGAAAGAAAAAAAAAGTGAGAGAGAGTTAAATCAAGATTATTATACTTTTTACATATTGAACTATTTAGCAATAGCTCTTAAGTAAACATATCAAAAGTTCTAATAACTAAATCATTATACCGCTAGTAACCAAATATCTTAATTAGGATGATGTTAATAAATCACCTTTAATTACCGTAGCAGTTTACTTTTTTGTCGCTAGGTGGATTACGTACCGGTATGACGTCAGCTGTGTTTATATTTCTGTAGTGCGGTGTTTTCGTTAAGTTCACCAAGAAATTACAGAAAACCAAGGAAGTTGAAAAGTAAAAAAGTAAAGAGTGGTTTATTGTCAATATTAGCTGGACAGCGAGGGAGTCTATTCCCTTTTCACTAGCGCTAGATCAGAAAATGTTTTTTGGGTTAGGTGGAGCGTCACACCTACCGCCAGCTCCCCACTTTACTGCACAGATCATATTACCTATTTGTGCTACTCATATGCTGAACTGGCGGGGACTTGCGATTCCAAAGGCCGGTGCTCTGCCCACTGAGCTAAACCGATGGAATTCGGATCAAATTTAAGGGATCTCACCATACGCGAGAATCGACGATACTAGAGTATGTACGGTATTTCTTTTTTTTAATATCTATCTCGTAACTAAGAAATACTGACAGACAGTGTATTTTCTTTTTGGGGTGAGAGATCAGAGGTCAAGATTTTGGCAAGAAGGTGGGGGGGGTCGGTTTTTGGTAAAAATCCAGAGAAAATGACAGACAATTAATTTTGGCTTCTTTCACCAGATTATTTGCCAAATATTTCAGATATTTCCCGCTAAAATTCATTCGCCCTTTTAATCTTCTCTTTGGATTCCCTACAATAAATGTTTAATTCTATCCTTCGGGCGTTGTTTGCGCATGCGTGAGTGAATAGGCCTTTTTCCATATGAATTCATTTACTTCCTGTTCACCGCCGCTGATTCACGATTGGTCGGTTTAATTGTATACAAATAGACACGCACACCTTACAGATACAAATCAATCGATCTCTCAATATATATATATATATATATATATATATATATATATATATATATGCATACACACACATATATATATGTATACATACACATTCTGAGTGTCGTCATCTGAGAAAGGACAGTGACACAAGCGAATTATCTATTTCTACCCGATTACTGCGCACCCCTCCATAGCACAATGCTCAACAAGGTAACCTAATAGATAATTAAAATTTTAGAGATTCTCTTCCTTAGATGATATCCCAAACTCAAAAATCACGATTCCTGTTCTTTTTATCCTATATAAATATTTATATATCTATATAAACAGTTAAAATCTCCTTCGCATTCTGTGGGTGACGATGGCCGAGTGGTTAAGCCGTCCAACTACTGCTGAATCGATTGGAATTCTATCCCGGCTGTAGGTAGCTCACAAAATGTCTAGCCACACTGAAGAGACTTGATTAGTCGAAACACGTGTCTGTGGATAACTATATATCTATATATGTATATTTACCAACCCCTTCACACAAAAGGGATATGACACAGGGTCAGTTTCTTAAGTGGAGTTTAACAGGTTTGTATGCAAAGTTTTCCTTCTTCTCGACCGGTTGCCGAAACAAGGTTAAAGAGCCCAGTCTGCCCTACTATTTACCCATAGCTGGAAGGGAGAGTTGTTGGATTCATAACTTTCCCAACGGTATTAATGCCATGTGAAATGCAAAAGCCTCATCCAGGATTTGAACTCGGGTCGAAGAGTCCATTTCCTACGACTCTAAACATTACATCACCAACTTCCACGATAGGCGCTGATTGTGTAATGGTTATCGTCGTAGGAAATAGACATGGCGGCCCGAGTTCAAATCCTGTGTAGAACCAGCCACACAAGTGAATAACAAAACACAAACAATTGAATTCAATTTCGTCACTTTTGATTTTAGAAGCTAAATCAGAAATTGTTGGTGTTCGTTATTCGCCTTTTCCTTAACCTTTCCTCCCACACACACAATATATACATATAGCTAACCCTCACTTTGTTTACAAAGTTAGAGGACTCTAGTGACTTATTTATTAATATATATATATATATATATATATATATATATATATATATATATATAAGAGAGAGAGAAAGAGAGAAGAGAGAGAAAGAGAGAGAGAGGGAGAAAGGGTGTGCAGCATAATTCTACGTGTGAGTATATGTATGTGTGTTCATAAACGTGTGCAGTTTGTATTTCAACAACCAACCCCCACCCACCCACCCCCTCTCACTCGGGATGTACTTTTCACAACACCGACTCACCCCCCCTTTTCGTTTCCCCCCCCCCGCCTTCACCAAATCTTGTTTATAAATATGATTAATGTTCTCATTAACGTATCTGATTTGGTTGCGGACCAAATGACCACCAACCACAAAATGAACTAAATTGATCCACAAAGTCAACTTTGTTAGCCCCCCCCCCCTCATCACCGCTCCCGCCGCAACCACCACCGCCACAACCACCGCCGCCGCAATCAAACAGTCAAACATTTAAATAGAAACATTTAAACAACTTCAAACTGCTAACAACTTCCTGTTATGTTGCACAAACAGATTACAATATATATATATATATATATATATATATATATATATATATATATATTAAAATAAGTGTATTTTGGCATCATTTTTTTCTTTTATACAAGTTTTGTTGAACTGTACAGACAATTCTTGTCGGACAAGTTTTTCGTTGATCCTTTCTAATTTTCGAGCCATCTTTTTGGTGTCGGGGTGGAACTGGTGTAACAGTCCACCAAAGGTTTCAATACGAGCGCTTTCGGCAATACAGTTTGCCATCATCAGGTAGGAAACGATGGTATGGTTTATATATATATATATATATATATATATATATATATATAGAGAGAGAGAGAGAGAGAGAGAGGGGGGGAGGGAGAAAGAAAGACAGAGAGATTTCGCTGTAGTTGGAGTAGTTGAGTCTAGCCACACTGATGAGACGTAAACGTCGAAACACGGTGTCTGTGGATGACTGATATATATATATATATATATATATATATATAGTGTGTGAGATGGTCACTGTTTCAGCTTTTGCTGGAATGTCGTACCAAAGGCAGTATTATTGGTAGAGTGATCAATATAAAATAGAGCTGTTATATAATAAAATAAGATAAATATATAAAGGTTTTACATATCTATTTATTGGGTGACAAAGGAACATTCACAACCATATTGGTTTCATGCGATGCAATCATCAGGTGAAGATGTTTCAAATGTCTTTGAAATTTGTATTTGAAACATCTTCACCTGATGATTGCATCGCATGAAACCAATATGGTTGTGATTGTTCCTTTGTCACCTAATAAATAGATATGTAAAACCTTTATATATTTATTTTATTATATCATATATATATATATATAAATATATATAATATATATATTAAAGGGCAGTTGGTGTGTATGTATGTATGTATGTACGGATGAAACTACGAAAATAAAACAATTAACAACAAAGTAAATATATATACACATTAAATATCACCAGATCTTGCTTTTTGTGCCAAAATTATGAAGATCTGATTTATATTTGAAGATATTTAGACATTAGAATATACATAGTAAAAGTAAAGTAAAGTAAAGTCAACGGGGCGGTCTAAAGTCGGTATCAGCCAATCAGCGAGGGAGTCTATCCCCTTTTCAATAGCGCTAGACCAAGGAGATTGTTTTAGCATCTGAGGTGGAGCACCACACCTACCATCAGCTCCTTACTTTACCGCACAGATCCCTGTGCTACTCATACGCTGAGTTGGCGAGGACCGGTATCGAACTAGGAACCTTGTGGTTTCTAGCCGAACGCTCTGCCGACTGAGCTAACCCGGCCCCTTTGTATACATAGTAATAGCATTGAAATTCTACTTAAAAATGTTCAGCATTTGTAAATCTCAAAAACAAACAAATCAATACACCAGTATTTCCCCCCACCCACTTCTACCCAGTCGACACTGGGTAGCCGCTTCCAGTAAGTAGTATTGCAATTTGCTCTATTTTTGAGTGAATAGCGCTCAATGCGTTTGGTTACGAGACGTCCATGTCGATATATACTGAGCTTTATCTAGCACAAAGGTATATTAATAGCGTATTCAATAAGGATCGAACCCTTAATTCAATAACTGTATCTCAACGGCCGATTCCATTATCTTTATTGTGCTTTCTTTTTTTTTTTTCAGTCCCCAAGATTTCAACTATGAATGCCAATCTGTTATGACGTACTATTCTTGGGGGTGGGGGCGATCGCGCGCGCGTGAATGTATATACATGTGTGTGTGTGTGTGTATGTGTGTGTGTATGTGTGTGTGTGTGTGTGTGTCTATTTCTGGAATCCGTTTATGCGTCCAAGAGGAACAAATTAGCCTTGACGTGAAAGGATTATCGCAGAAATATGAGACCCTAAACAGACTTCCATTCTTTCGAAGTAAAAAAAAAAAAAAAAAAGAATTATAAAAAAAATAAATACCAAAAAAATAAAAAAAACAAATAAAGGTAGGAAACTGCAAGAACAGCCATGCGCAAATGAAATAGACAGGGGGAGGGGTTTGGGCGGGGGGGCGTTGTTCTTATTGCCAAGAAAGCAGATGTCTTTACTGACAGAAACATAATGGATATTTCAATAAGTGAGTTCTTCTTTTTTTTTACCCCCACCCCTTAATAAGGAATTATTTATTTATTTATTTATTTATTTATATTACGAGTTGTTTCGCAAAGTTGAAATTCAAAACAACTTTTTTTTTTGCTTTGTAGCATTTTTTTATGGACTCTTCTCTTTCGTGGTGTCCGTCATTTTAGTTGTGATGACGTGAAAACCGGAAGTGGCTTTCACGTTATGTTTTCGTTCCATTCTTATTTTTCAAATCTTTTTTCTTTTAGTGTTTTTTTTGTGTGTGTGTGTGTGTGTGTGTGTTTGTTTCATTGTTATGGTTTTTTCTTGCTCTTTTGCTTTGGGTGTATGTGCGTATATGCATACGTGTGTGTGTGTATGTGTATGTATATGGGTGTGTATGCATACGTGTGCTGTATGTGTGGGAGGGTGTATGTGTGTATATACATACGTGTGTGTGTATGTGTGTGTATATGGGCGTGTATGCATACGTTTGCTGTATGTGTGGGAGGGTGTATGTGTGGATATGCATACGTATGTGTGTGAGTGTGTGTATATGTGTGTGTATATGGGTGTGTATGCATACGTGTGTGTGTATGTGGGGAGAGTGTATGTGTGTATATGGGCGTGTATGCATACGTGTGCTGTATGTGTGGGCGATGTGTATGTGCGTATATGCATACGTGTGTGTGCAATTTTGTGTGTATGTGTGTGTATATGGGCGTGTATGCATACGTGTGCTGTATGTATGTAATGGGATGTGTATGTGCGTGTATGCATATGTGTGCATGTATGTGTATGTATACGTGTGTGTGTGTATGTGTGTATGCGTGTGTGTAATCTTATGTTTGTAACAAAGTAACAAAGTTGCTGATTGTGCGCATTCGTCTAATTAATAAGACAGCACCAATAGAACCGGCCAAAGAATTTTCAGTATGTATTGGTCTGCACTAATGATCTTGAGAAAGGCGTGAATCCAGATTTCCCTGTGTTTGGTTCTAAATGAGGAACACAAATTCTTTTTAGCAGAGTCTAACAGGTTTGAATTCAGTTTTCTTTCTCCTAGACAAGTTGCCATACGAATGTTAAAGAGCCTAATCTGCCTTATCCATTGCTGGAGGAAAAAAATAGTTGGATGCATCTCTCTCTCTCTCTCTCTCTCTCTCTCTCTCTCTCTCTCTCTCTCTCTCTCTCTCCACACACACACTCCCTCTATCTCTCTCACACACACACAGTCTCTCTCGGGATCACAACACACACACAGCCACACCATACAGTCTACCATTCCTCACACAACACAACTCTCTCGAGCACGCTGAGAATCCCAAAACTCGCTATTCACGTCCCCGTAGCTAGCCTACTATCTATACCACCCTCCTGTAAAATTCATCACTGCTAGAAAATGAAGTACTTCGAGTGACCAACTTATGCGCTAATCCATCCCCATCATGCCCTCGAATATGAAAATGCATCTCAATATCATCGGAATAACTTAGTGTGTGATGTCTAAGGCCGGCGTCCCAAGGACATAATTAAAACAACCATCTATTACTCCGAAAACAAAAAAAAAAATAAAACCTCAAAATTTAAAACTTAGAATGCAAATCAAATGTGCTAAAACAGTAAGTAAAATTGAAGAGTTGCGTGGGTCCACTATGCATAACAAAAATTTCGTGTTGCAAAATACCCAGTTATCTAGACTCCACATCACGAACTATAGTAAGGTAACTCTCATTCGAATAATAATTAGTATAGGTACTACTATAAATCATGGGCGGAGCGATCCAAGACGGCGAGGCAGCCCACCACCACACCAAACCCACCTAAAACCACCACCCACACCTACAACTCACTAACAACACCCAACCCCATCCCAACACCCACCAACCTCGACTTCTTATCCACACACCATTATCATCGTCTACACTTCTCACAATTACAACCAACTCCATCCACAACACACACAACAATCAATGCATTCACTCTTTCAATTATTCATACATTACTTCTCTCTCTTTACTTTCTCTTACTCTCATCAATCATTATCTCTCACTCTACTCTCAGCGACTGAGAATATACATCAACCAATAATGTGAAAGCGTTATAAGTGTGAACTGTCGCGGTCACAGTGATCCACTTTCACAAGATGACATATGAATCGCGTTCGCCTTCATTCAGAGTGTTGGTTGAACAAGTTGTGATCATGCACTTTTTTGCGTCATTATTTAAAAATAGCAATCACAGTACCTAAGTTATTAATAACGCTATGTGAAATGCCTGATAATCGAGGGTGGTGAACTCGAAACACGAGCCCCATTCCTATGACAATAACCATTGCACCACGAACTAGAGTAAGAAATACAAGCAAAAGTTTATTTGATTCTGAATTCGACATTAAAAGCGTTTGGAGATTGGGTGTGATGCGAGGAATTGATGCTCCTTAATATAGTTTTAAGAATTTTAGTAGATAATCAATCTATCGATAAGTCTCATCTTAAGAACCTCCGAACATCTTCCCACGTCTCGCCCGGAACACTCTACAAACATTACCTGTTCAAGCTACCTCTTGTTCCACCCTGAGGGAAGATATTTGTCCCCCACCAAGAGAAGTCTCTGTACTCCTCACCACATCATTCGTACAAGCCATCTCTACGACGATCATCCCCTCTCTCCCCGTCCATACACCAATGTTGACTCGGTGGTGTTTCCAGCGAAAACGCAATAAAATAATACGAACTATGACTGCAGTAGTTGAGTACGAGTAGTTTGCTCACGGATAAGGTAATTACTGTTGTGCGAAAAGCTGCGCTGTTAGACTTATTTTATTATATTCTTTGTATTAGACGTAATAAACCTATGTTAACGCATTTTCTTCTGGATTTTCAGAGTTGTTATACGATAACACAGAGCCCAATATCACGCTCATTCCCACGTCTCGGCCGGACACTCTACACTCAGTCGTAAGAGCCTGATACGTTCTGCATGCGATTAGTAATGAAATGTAAGGTGAGAGGGCTTCCCATGAGTTTTTGATCAACCATTTTTCTTTCTTCGATGAAGGCACTCGGTACATTTCAAACTTGGGGGGGGGGGCGCGAGAATACCTTGCATTGTAATTGATGGCTGTGTTATATGAGTCAAATGCCTGGAGTGGGAAGGGGTCGGCGGTTTAGGTAAATTAGAGGTGGGAAAGATTACGGTGGTGATGGGCATGGACTTTTATAGGGTTGTCAGACCATGGTCGAGAAACGAGAAGGATTGATGTGTTGAGGAGTGTAGGTGTGGTGCAAGGATGGTGAGGGGGAAAGTTAATCGAGCAAATGTTAATCTTACTTGTAAATATATTGTTACTGTTCTACTCTATAGTTATCTATTGTATCATAGATTGTTATAGTATTGTATCTATTGGGAGTAGTAAGTATTGTGTCTAGAACGGAATCTCAAGGTGCATTGAAATTCAATCAAGTTTGTTATTACAACAAAGATCCACACGTATTCGTGTGCGTTTCTTGTGTATACGAGTTGTGTGAGTGTGTATACGCGTGATCGTATTTGAATCTTTCTGTGTGTGTATGTAGCGTATCTTGTTACGTGAGCTTATATGCGAATGTATACGCGTGGCGTATTTGATGTTTAGTTGGGGTATGGTATGCGCATTTTGTGTACGCTTAATTTTGATTGTGTATACGCGGGCTTTGATCTTCTGTAGTTATTTGTGTATGGGTGTGCGTGTGCAGACCTGGAGATTGGTA
>CM042163.1:3033163-3043163 GCA_023376005.1 Doryteuthis pealeii
AGTAAATATATATTTATGTATATATATATATATATAAAAGTTTTTAAAAAAAAATATATATATATATAAAGTAAATATAATATATATATATATGTATATGTATATATATATATATATATATATATATATATTATATAAATATATATAATATATATATATAAAAGTAAAATATATATATATATATATATATATATTTATTTATTTTTAAAATCTGTGTAAAAAAACTCTAGACTATAATTGATACAATACCGGTGTATATACAAAACATAAACATATATATATATATATAATGTATATACATACATACATATATGTATGCAGGTTATATATATATATATTATATATATATATATATAAGAGAGAGAGAAGAGAGAGAGAGAGAGAGAGAGAGAAAGAGAGAGAGAGATAACAACTTTATCTATACACATATGAATAGACTCATCCATATATATATGTATATATAATATACACACATGTATATATATATATATATATATATATATATATACTTAGAAAGAATTAGGCTAAGAAAGAAGACGACTGTCGGATTCAATCGTCTCTTGCCTTCCTTAATTGGAAGAACTCCAGTTGGTGAACTTGTATCAGGGGTCAGGGGTCAAGACATTCAAAGAATTTGATTTATTCTCTGCGAGTCAATGAGTGCCATAGACTTTTCACAGAGAAACTTGTAAGGCCAACCACAGAGTGCTCGTCTTTCTTTACAAATTCAGCAAAATAATTCATTCCATTTTTCTCAATGGAAGATTTCAATGAAAGTTTAAACCACTTATTCGGGAGGCATAGAATACAAAGACTGTATCTTATGAAGAGACTCCCTCCCCCGTGGTGGTGGTGGGAGGGAGTCTCTTCATAAATGAGTGACCAGTGAATGACACTAAACTGGATCTGATGGTAAGAATCCACTTCTGGAGATATGAGGAGTGTACCTCTTTATTGCCATTACTCCCAGGACCACTTTGACTTAAAGTAGTTGTATCTGTTAGCTCCTATTTATGAGTCAAATAAATATATTTAGAAATCATTTGTATTCAATTGGAATATTTGATTCCATATAACTATGAATCATTAGTATATATATATATATACCAACCCCTCCGCACGAGCAGGATGTGACACAAGGTAAATTTCTTAAGCGGAGTTCAACAGGTTTGAATTCAGAGTTTTCCTTCTCCTAGACCGGTTGCCTAACCAAGGTTAAAAGCCCAGTCTACCCTACTCTTTATCCATAGATGGCTGGAGAGTAGGATTCATACCTTTCCCAAGGGTATTAGCGCTGTGAAATGCAATTACCACGTCCAGGATGTGAACTCGGGGCGACGAGTCCATTTCCCATGACTTTAACCATCACACCACCCGCTTCCATAAGCATTAAGAATAGTCGCTTGAAGCTATAATTGTTTACTAAGGATTATTAATATTAGGGGAGTAAACCCCAAAAACAAATCAGGAGCCTGTTACAGACAAAAACCGGAAGCGAATCTCCATTATTAATAAAGATTATTAGATTGTTCAGAAAATAATTTTGTAAAACCTGATGTTAAGAAGTTTAGAATCAAAGTTTTTGTTGTCTTTTACGTAATTCCTCTGACTTTACCATTATTAATAATTATGCATTGCCATTATAGTCCCTATTCTATTGCCCTTATGGCAAACACCCAACGCTTTTTATCATATGTGTGCTATATGGCGGTGGCTGAGGGTCTTAATGTGCTGGGGATGAAGTTAAACTCTAACTGATGGTGAAATTTAAATTCTGAAGCTCTGGGAAATATGGAGTACCCCTTTATCACCATTACTCCCAGGTCCACTCTGACTCGGAGTGGTAGTATCTGTTAGGGTCCTATCTATAGGTTAAATAGAAAAAATATGCTTAAAAAACATGCTTAAAAATTTGAGCTTAAAAAATTGAGTACCCATCAAGAATGAATAAAATAAAAACATCTTCGGCATAAAATAAACCATCAAGAGTTAACATGCCGTAAAATCGAACTAACCAACTATGCATTGTTATTTAGTCTGGCAAAGGTTTCTTGGTAATTTATGAGGAAGTGCGTCCCGGTCTTCTGCCTCAGAAATTGCTACCGGGTGACTATTAAAATAACGTCCCCAGCTTTTATTTTATGTATTTTAGAGGAGAGGGCTTCTCTTTTTTGGCGTAATTCCTATTTATTTATCGTAATTTGTCGTAATTCTTGTTCATTTATAGAAATTTATCGTAATTCTTGTTTATTTGTCGTAATTTTTCGTAATTCTTGTTTAGATATGAAGATGGATATATAGTTTGGAATAGACTGAGATAGATAGATAAACAAACAAAATAATATAGATAGATAGATATGAACAAATGGAGACGACATAACTGGGGTCGTTATTTTAATAGTCACCGGGTAGCAATTTCTGAGGCAGGAGACCGGGACGCACTTCCTCATAAATTACCGGTTTCTTTATGGTGCATGCTGTTACTAAATGGTCACCCATCAAAGTACTGAGTAGAATCACTTGTGCTTAACTTTGTTGATAGAAGCGTGAAGCGCATTGTTTCACTGTAACTTGACCGGCTGATTTAATTAGGGCGGTTTTGACTAATGATCGACTTTTCAGCTCATTAAACAATTTTAATAAAGAATTTTTCAACAGCTGCAAATTCGAAATATTCTCGGGTAGAAATATAAACAAGAATTTGAAAGAAAAAAGGAAAAAAAAGGCCAGCATTTTAATTAGATTGTCTTCTTCTTCTTCTTCTTCTTCTTCTTCTTCTTCTTCTTCTTCTTCTTCTTCTTCTTCTTTAACACAACACAGTTGTAAAAACAAAGGGAAATCGTTATACACATATACACACAGACACACACACACACAGACACACACACACACAGACACACACATATATATTTTTGCAGTATTAAGGTTTTTTGTTTGTGAACTAATTTGACATTCTTCTCCGACCCAAACAACTACGGAGTGAATGAGCTCTGATGATGATTTTTGTAAAATCGAAATATTGATCAGTATCAGCTATGATTATATTATAAATTGTTTTCTTCTTTAACGGCATTGTGTGATGTTTTCATTCCACCTTTTCATACTCACACACACACACACACATATATATATATATATATATATATATATATGGGAGAATATGTGCTTAATTGAAGTCGTACCTAATTTTGAAAGTTTAATTAATTAATAATTAATTAATTAGGCGGGCATACCTATTTAAATGTAAGGCTAAACAAATCGAGAAAAATCGATCTCTGTATGTAATTTTTCTCGATTTGTTTAGCCTTACATTTGAATAGGTATGCCCGCCTAATTAATTAATTAATTAACTTTCGAAATTAGATACGACCTTCAATTAAGCACATATCTCCCAAAAATTGTCGGCTAAAAAAAGCCATATCATAAAACACACCGCGTGTGTATTTACTTCTCATATTATATTATATAATATATATATATGTGTGTGTAAAAGTAAAGTAAAGTCGTCGGGGCGGCCTAAAGTCAGTATCAGCCAATCAGCGAGGGAGTCTATCCCCTTTTCACTAGCGCTAGACCAAGGAGATTGTTTTGCGTCTGAGGTGGAGCGCCACGCCTACCATCAGTTCCTTACTTTACTGCACAGATCCCTGTGCTACTCATACGCTGAGTTGGGGAGGGCCGGTATCGAACTAGAAACATTGTGATTTCTCTGTGTGTGTGTGTGTGTGTATGTGTGTGTGTGTGTGTGTGTGCACGTATGTATGTGTGAAAATGTAACGAATATAAAGGAAAGGTGAATAACAAACACAAACAATCGATTCAGTTAATATTCCGTCCCTGTTAGCTCAGAAACTTCTTCATAATGATTTTATTAGGTTACATAGATTGATATATAAGTGAGGAAAATATAAAAGAGAAAGGGATATATATAATATATATATATATATATATATATATATGTGTGTGTGTGTGTGTGTGTGTGTGTGTGTGTGTTTTTGTGTGTGTGTGTTGTGTGTGTGTTAAACTCTAACGATGTAAAAAAGAAAACGCCCGGTACTATAATTTGTAATTACAAAATACAAATTTATTCCAGCAGAAAAAAAAATATAAAAAAAGAAAAGACCAAAATATATTTACCACCTGAAAATAATCAGCCGGCTCTACAGTAATGACCAAAAGAATAAATACTGAAAGAGTTGCCTAAGTTGAACATTCTAAAGTGCTCAATACGCTAAGTAGAGCAAATAAATAATAGTAAACCTAATTAGTCAGAGACTATCGACCTAGGTTTTTTTTACTCATAGTCAGAATTATCATGATGATCCGTTAGGAAAAACCTAGGTAGAATAGTCTCTGACTAATTAGGCTTACTCTTATCTCTCTCTCTCTCTCTCTCTCTCTATATATATATATATATATATATATATATATATATATATATTATATATATGTCTTTTTATGTTGAAGTTGGGCGTTATTATGAAGCATTAAAAAATTTAAAAATAAAAAAATAAATGAATGAACTCGATGTTGTGGAGTACAGGACTCACTTATTTTTTTATCATTTATTCTCATAAATTTTCGGGGTCGTTAGATTCCCTTCCTCAGATGAATGTCCCTCCTGTTGAACGGATCCTTTATCTTTGTTGTGTGTGTGTGTGTGTGTGTGTGTGTGTGTGTGTATGTGTGATCTGATGATTGTAAAATACATAAAACTGCGATGGATGTCACTCCAATGAATCGTACGAAAATTGTAACGCTGCACGAACACACTGGCAAGCCTTACAAAGAGATTGTGGATATTATAATGATAACGGGATTATTAGTTTCATTTCAATTAATTTGTACAAGGGTGTGCATAGTGTTATTTAATTAGCTTAGCTGTGTCACAAATCAAATTTATGAGGCGCCCAATGAGAATCGAACTCACAAACAATCGTCTGCGAATCAAGACTTGCTAACCATCACACCACGTGATGTGCCCCAAGGATATACTTATCTTATTATAATGGAGATTGTGTGTTTTTCTGTCTGTAACCGAAACTATATCACTACTCAAGTCACAATTCCCTTTGTTATTTACATCACATTCTCCATGATTTTATTTTTATTTAAACCTCAATTATTAATAAAATTGTTTTACATTATTAATACTGTTGACCATGTCTACATACCAATAACATGCAATTGTATTTATATATACAATAAAATACCGGTTTACAGTGTGAATGGGAAGGCTAATTTGCATATTGATATTAAAAATCTGATTTTAATAAATATATGCTTAGTATTATTGGTTTCTAATTGTTTGGTTTTATCTTAATGAATATGAGCAAAAATCTCTTCAATAAATCTTAAAAGAAGTCCATTAACAAGAAGAAATAACTAATATTATTCTTTACTTCCTATTTTAACTAAAGAGTTAAATTAGGAAAATTTACCACTGAAAGGCGGGAGTAATGGAAAATGATGGAAGAGTTGGTTTCAAAGTTGTTCTATTTTTCAATCATACTCCCTCTGTTCCGAATCTTTTTATCTGCATTCTTATTCAGTTTCATTAGCCTTTCTAATTTAATATATTTTATTATATTAAAACTTAAATACTTGCACCCGGAGGGTGCATATATTTGCTAGTATATTCAATTTTTGTTCTGTAATACGGTGAAGCAAAACAAAAGCTGTGATACGTCCTACGAGTTGTTAATAAGCTAAAGAAAACTGAAGAAATATGGAGTTAAATATTTTTTTTCTGTCAATTTTTCTTTGAATCGTGACATATGGACAACACTTGAATAAATTTCGTCCATTTTTAGTTTTACTAAAAGTGTTAAATAAATACATTCTTCAGCTGACTTGTCTCTGTTTTTATTTTTTAAATGTTTTATCCATTTCAGCCCGACAATGGCGGCGCCGGCGCCGGCGCCGGCGGCAATGTTGTTTTATCAAACCTTCAACTTTTCTATTTTTCGATTGTTCAACTTTTTCCTGAAAATTACAAAACTGTTAGTCATATTCACAGATGCACAAATTGTCCTCCTCCATTTTGAATTCAGGGGAAATGCTTGAATATTACTGACTTGTTGAGAAAAGGCGTGTTGTGTAACGGTTATCGTTGTAGGAAATTAACTCAATGACACGAGTTCAAATCCTGGACGAGACTGTTTGCATTTCACATATTGATAATAGACTTGGGGGATGTATGTATCCAAATATTTTTCCTTCAGCTAGTTGAAGGAAAATCTGAATTCTAACCTGTTAAACTCCGCTAAGGAAATTGAGGGGAGCATTGATATATATATATATATATATATATATATATATATATATATATACTCAGTGTAAGCCCACTTGAATTTCCCCGTAGGATCGTCGGGATTCCCCGTAGGATCGTCAGGGCTTGTCAAAAAAGCCCTGATGATCCTACGGTGAAACTTGAGTAGGCTTACACTGACTATATTGGTTTTCTAAACCAGCTCTACAAATGTATGGGATGCTTTTATATTCTTTCATAATTACGACTTGTTCGGTTAATTATTTTCATCGACAGTCAAAATTGTGATTCGCTCAATTTTTACCCTTTCAATGAAGTCATCCCCTTTTTATGAAATATATATATATGTATGATGGACTCTCCCGTCGTTATTTCGACGTATGAGTGTTCATACAATGAACATCCATACAGTGATTTGTTTATAGTGGTGAAGGCTTGTGATGGACCATCCACACTTTTTGGCACAGTCGATAGGAAAGAATTGGTGCATCAAGGGTTGCCACAAACCCAATCAACGACCGACCTCAGGAATTTTGAATTCAGAGTTATCCCTCTCCTAGACTGGTTACCTATCCAAGGCTAAAGGGCCCAGTCTGTCCTACTATTTAACCCATAGCTGGAGGGAGAATATATGGATTCATACCTTTCCCAAGGGTATTAGCGCTATGTGAAATGACAACAGCTTCGTCTAGGAATTAAACTCGAATCGACGAGTCCACTTTTCACGACTCTAACCACTAGCCCACGCGCCTCTACACACACACACACACACACACACACACACACATATATATATATATATGTGTGTGTGTGTGTGTGTGTGTGAGTGAGTGTGTGGGTGTGTTTGTATATGTGTGTGCGCACGCGCGTGTGTGAAGTTTCTTTTGCTGTAAAGAATTATATTATTTTTTTTATGTCAAACAAAAAATATAAATGTTTGATATGAATTAATGAATACGAGATATCTCAAATCAATAATTGTTTTATTGTTATTGTCGAATGTTCTAGCTGGATTTATAATGATTTTCATGCCACCCACAATTGCTTTCGATTTTGACTCCAACCCCCGAGCACCATCGACTTTGACCCCCAGAGCTCCACCGACGCCGCCCCCCGACACCAAAAATGACTACTCGTGATTCCACTTTTACAAAAAGAACAAATTTGGTTTTTGCAGCTTCTGACTTTATGATGGTACATTTTGAAGAATTTCACCAAAAATTCTTGGAGATTATTCCACTGATATGAGATTTACTGAAGATTTTAGTTTTAGAAAATAAAAGAATTTGGCAAGAAAGAAATTGTCAAAGAGAATATATATATATATATATTATATATGAAAGATTTGTTCGCACGTTTGTTAATTCTCTCTCTCTCTCTCTCTCTCTCTCTCTCTCTCTCTCTCTCTCTCTCTCTCTCTATTCATAAGAAAATAAAACTCTTTTTAAAACTTTAATGATCCCGATCCATACCTAAGATGCGCTTTTTTTTATACTTCCCTTTTCTATTTCCCCTTTTTCTTATCTTCATCCATTGAACCACCGCCACCGCCATTTGGCGGGAGATGGAGTTTCATCATTCACAAAGAATCGATGAAACCAACTTATACTAATTCGTGGGGGGGGGGAGGGGAAGGGGGGAAGGGGCGGTACAAAACAATTGCTCATTATTACGAACGGCTAAGCGAAATGATCGGTGCAGTTTCAAAACATCAGAGACGGAAAATATTTGATTGTCTGCAAAAAAAAAAAAAAAAAAAATTATATGGAAGAAAATAAAAAGAAGAAAATAAAAAGCTTTTGAAATGTTTGTAATTTATGTTTTGTTTTGTTTTTGTTTTTGTTTTGTTTTTTTGGGGGGGTAATTTATGAGGAAGTGCGTCCCGGTCTCCTGCCTCAGAAATTGTTACCCGGTGACTATTAAAATAACGTCCCCCGCTATGTCGGTGTTACTTGAAAGAAAACAACCAACTTAGAGCGTTAAATCTATTTTAGAGGGGGGTGGCTTCTCTTTTTGGGCGTAATTCTTATTTATTTATCGTAATTTGTCGTAATTCTTGTTCATTTATCGTAATTTGTCGTAATTCTTGTTTAGATATGAAGATGGATATATAGTTTGGAATAGACTGAGATAGATAGATAAATAAAATAATATAGATAGATACGAATAAATGGAGATAGATATTTTCGACAAGTAAATGTATTTGTGGGGTGTCGCTTCTTTTTTGTCGTAATTCTTGTTTATTTAAACTAAAAACAAGACATTAAACAAACATGAATAAAAGAAAATCTGAGACGACATAGCTGGGGACGTTATTTTAATAGTCACCGGGTAGCAATTTCTGAGGCAGGAGACCGGGACGCACTTCCTCATAAATTACCAAAATGTTTTTATTCCTCATCTTTTGAAATTGATAAAAGATGATAACTTTTCATATATAATTTCAATTTAAGAATATCCTATAGGTATAGTAACTAACTTACTAATAATGTATAGCTCAGTCGATAGAGTGTCCGATTGGGAACCTCAAGCATCCTGGTTCGATCCCGTTCCTCGTCAACTCAGCGTATGAGTAGCACAGGGATCTGTGTGGTAAAGTGAGGGCTGATGGTAACAGGAGGAGCTGATGTTAGATGTGGCGCTGTACCTCAAATGCTAAAAAAAACAATATACCTGGTCTCGCGCTAGTGAAAAGCGAATGGACTTAACTGACTTATATGTGTGTGTGTATATTTTTATTATTTAGACGTTCAAATCTTCTAGATATATATATATATATATATATATATATATATATATATATATATAAAATAAAGTTAAACCTAATTAGTCAGATATACCTACTAATAGTTTCGCTTAGTAGCTCATCAGGGCAAGAATTTGAGACAGATTCTTGCCCTGATGAGCTACTAAGCGAAACTATTAGTAGGTATATCTGACTCATTAGGTTTAAGTTTATTATTTGCTCTACTTAGGTATTGAGCACTTTTTACATTTTAGCTTTAAATAATCCTAGTGGTTTATATATATATATATATATATATATATATATATATATATATATGAGATGAAAATTTTTAAAAATATAACAAACACAGGATGATCATAACATCCTGTGTTTGTTATATTTTTTAAATATTTTCTTCTCATATTGTCGGATTAATTTCCTCATCGTATTTCCATATATATATATATATATATATATATTATATATATATATATATATATAGTGTGAACAAAAATTATTATTAAGACAATCAGGAATATTTCTTGTTTGTTGTTTAATCTCAACTAGTTTCGACCTTCGGTCATCTTCAGGAGAAAATTTCTTATTTGAAGAAATTGTTGATACATTATTAGAAAGGGAGCATTATAGAAGAATTATAAATGTTCAAGTGTTATAGTGGGTTTAACATGCTGTTAAAATCCGGGTAGGCGAGTGTGTTTGATAGTAGCATGTTCATTTGTTGTGAAGAACCTCTATATATATATATATATATATTATTTTGGCCAAGTGTTATGGTATTAATCGGTTATTTTCGGTTTGTATGACCCTCTTGGTGTTTTCTTTTTTTCATTTTTTTCCCCAGGTGAAGTTTGGTAGTATATTTTTACTATCAAACTATTTGCCGGTTTTTTTCTTACAGCAAGGGCTTACCCATAAGTTTACATATATATATAATTATATATATATATATATATATATATATATATACTTTGGTGCGGTAC
>CM042163.1:3048163-3055663 GCA_023376005.1 Doryteuthis pealeii
GCAAGAAAAACGCCTCCAGAAAAGCGGATGTTTATTTATAGAAACACAACAGTTCAGGGTCAATATAGAAAACTTGAATAGTCTATCATAATCGACGCACAAGCTCACATCTAACAGGCATTCATTGAACAATTAGATAGATAGATAGATAGATCGATAGATATGAACAGATTGAGATAGATAGATAGATAGATAGATAGATGGAACAGATAGAATAGATAGATAGATAGATAGATAGATAGATAATGAACAGATTGAGATAGATAGATAGATAGATAGATATACTAGATAGATAGATAGATAGATAGAACAGATTAGATAGATAGATAAATAGATAGATAGGAACAGATAGATAGATAGATAGATAGATAGATAGATAGATAGATATAGATAGATAGATAGATAGATAGATAGATAGATAGATATGAACAGATTGAGATAGATAGATAGATAGATAGATAGATATGAACAGATAGATAGATAGATAGATAGATAGATAGAACAGACTAGGATAGATAGATAGATACATTAGATAGATAGATAGATAGATAGATAGATAGATAGATATAGATAGATAGATAGATAGATAGATAGAACAGATAGATAGATAGATAGATAGATATGAACAGAGATAGATAGATAGATAGATAGATAGATAGATAGATAGATAGATAGATAGATAGATAGATAGATAGGAACAGACTAGGATAGATAGATAGATAGATAGATAGATAGATAGATATGAACAGATAGATAGATAGATAGATAGATAGATAGATAGATAGATAGATAGATAGATAGATAGATATAGATGAGATAGATAGATAGATAGATAGATAGATAGATAGATAGGAACAGATAGATAGATAGATAGATAGATAGAACAGGCAGATAATAGATAGATAGATAGATAGATAGATAGATAGATAGATGAACAGATATAGATAGATAGATAGATAGATAGATAGATAGGAACAGACTAGAATAGATAGATAGATTTGATAGATAAGAAGAGACCAGGATAGATAGATAGATAGCAATGCTACTAGAGTTAGTTACATTATTCTCTCTCTCTCTCTCTCTCTCTCTCTCTCTCTCTCTCTCTCTCTCTCTCTCTCTCTCTCTCTCTTCTCTCTTTTCTTTCTTTTCTTTCTTTTTTTTTCTTTTCTTTCTTTTTTTTCCTTTTCTTTCATGTTCATAGAATTGCCTGTTGCTGAAAAAGGGTGTGAATTATTCGTATAACTGCAATAAAAATTATTTCCTGGTTGTATACAAAATATCTGAAAAATTCAAATACGATTATTTGTTTACAAAATTTATAGATATACTAGCCGATCTACATGTCACTTCGATATCTACATATTTGGTGTTACTTAAACGCCGAATTCTTATTCTTATTCTTATAGATCGTGAGTGCGCGGTAGCGATTGCGCTAATCTGTTCCAATCGAACTTAATGAAAACAGGAAAAGAAAGAAAGGAGAGAAAGAGAGACGGAGTTAAATGAATATTATTATACCTTTTACATATTGAAGTATTTAGCAATAGCTCTTAAGTAAAAAAGTAAAGTCGTCGGGGCGGCCTAAAGTCGGTATCAGCCAGTCAGCGAGGGAGTCTATCCCCTTTTCAATAGCGCTAGACCAAGGAGATTATTTTAGCGTCTGAGGTGGAGCGCCACACCTACCATCAGCTCCTTACTTTAGCGCACAGATCCCTGTGCTACCATACGCTGAGTTGGCGAGGACCGGTATCGAACTAGGAACCTTGTGGTTTCTAGCCGAACGCTCTACCGACTGAGCTAACCCGGCCCATAAACATATAAAATGTTGTAAGAATTAGATTATCATACTGTGGTATATCCACAGGTCCTGCTAGTTTTTTTTTGATTCAACAAGAAAATTGTTGCTTCCATTCGCTGATCTTAAGAAGAAGAAAAGAAAATGAATAAAAAAAAAAGTTTGCTGCAGGTTTTGTTTATTTAAAATGGAACCAAAATGTTTCCGCTGTCAACGAAGAATTCCGTCCTGAAATCACCCAGTGATTACCCCCATTTCATTCAACAGGGTGAGGGGGTGCGCGTTTGACTTTTCAGCTATAAAAATGTCATTTCCTCTGGTGATAATAAAAGCTGATAACAATTGCCATTGCTCTCACTTGTACTTTTTGTTTTTTTCAAAGAGAGAAATTATATTTTAGGCAAAAATATTATATATACTAGCAAATATATGCACCCTCCGGGTGCAAGTATTTAAGTTTTAATGTAATAAAATATTATATTGAATCAGAAAGGCTAATGAAACTAATTAAGAATTCAGATAAAAAGATTTGAAACGGAGGGAGTGTAATCGGAAAATAGAACAACTGAAACTTACTCTTTCATCACTTCCGTTTTTCAATGCTAAATTTTCCTAGTTTAACTATTTAGTTAAAATAGGAAGTAAAGAATAAATTTACAGTTATTTCTTCTTGTTAATGAATTTCTTTTAGGATTTATTGAAGAGATTTTTACTCATATTCATAAAGATAAAACCAAACAATTAGAAATCAATAATACCAAGCACATTTTTATTAAAATCAGTTTTTTTAATATCAATATGCAAATTAGCTTTACGTTTACTCTGAAAATTGGTATTTTGTAGTATATATAATACAATTGCATATTATTAGTATTTAGGTAAGGCCAACAGTATTAATAATGTCAAACAGTTTTATTATTAATTGAGGTTTAAATAGAAATAGAATCATGGAGAATGTGTCGTTAATAACTAAGGAAATTGTGACATGAGTAGTAATATAGTTTCGGTTACAGACAGAAAAACACACAATCTCCATTATAATAAGATATATATATATATATATATATTTTTCGCATCTGATGAGTCGGGAGAATTAGACATTTTGTCTAAGCTCCCCGAAATAGTCTATAATCAAAATCTCTAAGTCTTTTGTTATTTCTTTAATTATATATATATATATATATATATATATATATATATATATATATATATATATATTCTTGAAATGTGTTCTCATATATGTATATGTATATATATATGTGTGTGTGTGTGTGTGTGCGTGTGTGTGTGTGTGTGTGTATGCGTGTGTGTGTGTACAAGGTGTGTCATAAAAGTGCCGATTTCAAGAAAAGGTCTTTGGGGAAATTCTGTCAGTCTCAAAGTAGATATTACGAGCTGACAGTTGCGTCTTATTTGTCTGATTTTTTTTTTAGATGAGGCTTGATAATTTGTAGCATTTGAATTTTTCGAACTGTTTTCCTCATCTTTATTGTTAGACGAGAAGCATCTGAAGGAGGCCGGAGGCACATCGGCCTAAATCTTAATAATAAAGATGAGGACAACAGTCCGAAAATACATATGCGTCTTATTTTTGGCCAATATAATGCGTATTGACGTCTTATTTGAGGAAGATACTTAACGTGAAATAAAGTTCGCGGAGTGGCCTATTGTTGGTATCAGTCGACAGCGAGGAAGACTACCTTATTTTTGTTAGCATTAGACCAGAGATATTTTTTGCTAATGTGAAGAGCCACACCTACCGTCAGCTCCCCACTTTACCGTACAGATTAGATTAACCAATCTATGCTACTCATACGCTGAGTTGGCGGGTACCTGTATCGAACTCGGAACCTTACGATTACTTTGGTGTGTGCTCTACCGACTGAGCTAAATAGCCCTATATACCGTGAAATACCGCATTACAAATTATCAATTTCAAATTTAAAACTAAATAAAAAATAATGCAAGATAAATTATTAATGTAAATTGATTTTTTTTAAAATTTAACTTAATCTTTAAAGTTCAACTTCGCAATTAAACTCTCTCATTTGAATCAAATTATCTAAATTGAAATGATTTAAATCTAGGCCAAAAATGATCTTTTATGTTAGTTTGTAATAAAAGATATTTAAGTTGAAATTTAAAATACATCTAATATAATAATGAACTGAAATTGATATTTGAGCTCACAGTGTGAAACTTAAGTGAATTTAAAATACGTCTAATAATAATAATGAAGAAAAATTGATATTTGAGCTCACAGTGTGAAACGGAGAAATGTAGTAAGAAGATTGTATTGCGCCTTCTTCGAAAATCAAACCACTAAATTCTGAATTTAACTGAGTTGAAAATGATTTCCGAATTTAAAATACGTCTAATAATAATAATGAAGAAAAATTGATATTTGAGCTCACAATGTGAAACGGAGAAATGTTGGTGAGAAGATTGTGTTGCGCCATGTTCGAAAATCAGACACCTAAATTCTGGATTTAACTGAGTTCAAAATCTGATTTCTGGCCTCGGAAGTTAACAGTCATGATGGGTCCAATAAGTAAAATATTAGCGAGTCCCAAATTTTGATACATGGACAATGACCCCCCCCATTTTTACTTTGACCCAAAGCAGTGGAAAGGACCTTCCCCCTCCAAAAAAATATAATAAAAATCTGCATTAGGATTTGACATATTGCTAACGGCTGACAAGAAAAGCCATAAGATGATACCAGTTTATTCGAAATGCCGAGTTAGTGAGGTTCGTTAAAATACACTCTCATCATGAATAAAGAGGAATTTTCTCGTCTTTGATGCGCAGATATTTACAATCCCTTCATGTTTCAGAACTGTTTTTTTATTTACCTTAAAATAAAGTCATCGTCAGACGAAAGTTTTGAGAATAAGCGTAGTTTCGGTTTTTGAATATCGTTACTACTAGTTCAAGGCACTCCAAGTAGCATAAAATGCCACCAGATTCATTGACACAAATGTGATTAATATATTGGTTAGATCTAGATTTATAGTAAATTCTATTCAATGATAGATATAGAAAAAATAAAATGGAAGAAAAGTTACATATTCTAAAATATGAATTTCAAAATATGTCGTAATGACTGCTATTACTTCCCTAAACAATGCCCAGGGTTACGGCAGTCTGATCGTTGTATTTATATATACCACAATAAAAGATGAGGACAACTGTCCGAAATACCAAATTATTCACATCAAAACTCATCTCGAAATGCAGACAAATAGCCCAGTTTCTCTAAATGTTTGAGATGAGGCTTGATGATTAGTATTATCTGCATTATTCGGACTATTGTCCCCATCTTCATTGTTATTTGTACAACGTTTCGGCGATACACCCTCCGACCTTCTTCAGGTATTTCTTGTCGGACTCGGGAACCTTCTTTTCGGACTCGGGAACTTTCTTGTCGTAATCGGGAGTCCGAGAAGTTCCAAGTCCGAAAGGTTCCCGAGTCCGACTAGAAATACCTGAAGAAAGGGTATATCGGCCGAAACGTTGTACAAATAACAATGAAGATGAGGACAATAGTCCGAATAATGCAGATAATACTAATAGCCCACGTGTTTGTTCGTATGTTTGTTTTTTATTTTTTTAGAGTGCGTTTTCTTTTTTGTGTGGGGGGGTAGGGTGGATTTTACAAAATTTATTGGATTAATGGAAATAATCTTTTTATTTGTAAAATGGTATGCAGAATGGGTTTAGTGGTATACACAATGGTTTTAATTCGAAATCGATTTTAAAATGTTAAGAAAATGTTTAAATTCATACAAAGACGTTTCTTTGCCTGGTCGGTGAGTCTCATGTTTTGCATTTACTGAATAACAAGAAGGAAAAAAAGAAAAAGATTTTTAAAAAAGCGAAAATGCTGATGAAGAATGGAAACTAGAACAAGAATCGAAAATTGCCAGCACGCTTCAACTGAGTTAAGTAAAAATCAATAAATCTTGAAATAAATTTGAAAAAAAAAACACATATCGAATTTCGATTATCATTCTCAGTCTTTAAATCCAGTTTGATAATGTCTATCAGTCTATCTTACCATCTAACTCCGTCTGTTAACATTCCACTATCAATTTACGTATCTCAACCTATCAACGTATCTATATCTTCCTTATCTTCTGGACTAAGTGCCGTAACGTCTATCAACACTGAAAAAAAAACGGAAGTGCTTTCGATTTCCAGCTGTTTATCTCGGTCCCATCGCCAGTCACCTCGACCTGTCATGCCATGTTGCTATGTTGCTAGTAAAGACAGGAGTTAGTCAGTTTAGCTCAGTCGGTAGAGCGTCCATCTAGGAACTACAAGGTTCCGGGTCCGATACCGGCCCTCGCCAACGGTAATTTATGAGGAAGTGCGTCCCGGTCTCCTGCCTCAAAAATTGCTACCCGGTGTATATTAAAATAACGACCCAGCTTAGTCTATTAAAACTATCCATCTTCATATCTATATCTATTTATCTATCTCAATTTGTTCATATTTATCTATATTACTTTAAATACTAAGATTTTCTTTTATTCATGTTTGTTTAATGTCTTGTTTTTAGTTTAAATAAACAAGAATTACGACAAAAATGATGCGACCCCCCCCAATACATTTACTTGTCGAAAATATCTATCTATCTCCATTTGTTCATATCTATCTATATTATTTTATCTATCTATCTATCTATCTATCTCAGTCTATTCCAAACTATATACCCATCTTCATATCTAAACAAGAATTTGACAAATTACGATAAATAAACAAGAATTACGAGCTGAGGTTGTTATTTTGATAGTCACCGGGTAGCAATTTTTGAGGCAGGAGACCGGGACGCGCTTCCTCATAAATTACCTCGCCAACTCTGCGTATGAGTACACAGGGGTCTGTGTGGTAAAGTGAGGAGCTGATGGAAGGTGTGGTGTTCCGCCTAATATGCCAAAAACAATCTCCTCTGTCGCTGTTTGACTGATACTGACTTTAGGCTACTCCGACGACTTTACTTGTTTACTTACTAGTTTGGCACAAGGATAATCCATTGGGAGTCGAACCCCCCCCCCACAAGGATTATCTACTAATCTAGTTTGCTTAACCATAGAGAAGACAGTAAGTAAATATATACTTTACTAATCCTTCTGCATGGTCAGGATGTGACACAAGGTCAATTTCTTAAGCCGAGTTTAAAAAGTTGGAATTCAGAGATTTCCTTCTCCTAGACTGGTTTCCTAGCCAAGTCTAAGAGCCCATTCTGCCTACTATTCCCATAGTTGGAGGTGAGTAGATAGTTGCATACTTTTCTCAAGAGTATCAGTGCTATGTGAAATACAAACAGCCTCGTCCAGGATTCGAACTCGGGTAGACGAGTCCATTTCCTACGACTCTAACCATTACACCACGCGTCTCCAAGACAGAAAAACCACTCGCCCATAACTAGTGTACGTGCCTTAGCAATGGCAGGTAAGAACTGTTACACCCGCCCTGTCGGTGGGGCGTTAGAATGCTCGACTGCACCTCTGCAGAGGGGTAAGACTCCCCCAATGGGGCCACCTGTTGGCCGTGGGTGGCGGCCCGTGATGCTTAAGGATAGAACCCAGGTGGATGAGCAGTTCATGACTTGCAATACTCCATTTTGGCCCTATCTTGGGCTAGACGGGTGGTCGGAGAGGCCCCCTGCGATCAATCGGCTGGTCACGTCAAGCCCTAGC
>CM042163.1:3065663-3068163 GCA_023376005.1 Doryteuthis pealeii
AAGGATTGAAACCATTCAGAACACTGCACTGCTGCAATCTGCCAGAATACTCGGAAGAGTCCTGGAGACCTGGGGAGACTTGCTGTCACTCAGACTCCAGTGAAAGACCATCAGCTTACACCGATGTGAAAACTCAATAGGAGTAAAGAAGAAGAAGAAGAAGAAGAAGAAGAAGAAGAAGAAGAAGAAGAAGAAGAAGAAGAAGAAGAAGAAGAAGAAGAAGAATGGTGAAAGTGATACCAATTGTAATTGGTGCACTTGGAACGGCCACAAAAGGTTTAGAGAAGAGACAAGAGGAATGGTTAATCAAAGGAAGAATTACAACCATCCAGACAATGTTAACTAGAATACTCTGAAGAGTCCTGGTGACCTGAGGAGACTTGCTATCACTCAGAAACTCGAGTGTGAGAAATTCGCACGAATTAATCCAATGAAGTAGAATTTTAACATTTTGTAATTTGTACGGTTATATATATTATATATATATATATATATATATATATATATATATATATATATATATATATATATATATATATATATATTATATATATATATATATATATATATTAAGAAATTGCTCAATATATTTGATAGTGTAATATTAATGATAAATGAATACATATTATTAAGAAAGAAGAAGAAGAAGAAGAAGAAGAAGAAGAAGAAGAAGAAGAAGAAGAAGAAGAATTGTACTACCTGTTGTTATCATTGTACTTAATTCACTTGCCAATTCCCCCAGATTTCTGATTTATACACACACATACACACACACACAACATATACATATACATACATAACATAATATATATATATATATATATATATATATATATACACGTGTGTGTGTGTGTGTGTGTGTGGTGTGTGTGTGTGTGTGTGTGTTAGGTGGTCGCCTGATTGCAAATTGAAGCTCTATTTTCAAAATAAACTACGGTTAGTATTCAATAAAAATCAAGAAGGGTTAGAAGGAAGACAATATACAATATATATATACATCGAGACAGACAGACAGAGACAGAGACAGAAACAGAGAGAGACAGACAGACAGAGACAGACAGACAGGCTGAGATAGATAGATAGATAGATAGATAGATAAATTAGGATGTGTATAGTCATTCACTGGGAATTGTGCAAGTGATTTAGATTCAACCATTTAAGCAAAGAGTGCGAAATAAAAACTAAGAAAAGTAAAATACTTTGAAACTTTTCATCAGTTGAAAAAATAACGATGCAATTCCAGCTTCTTTTTTGATCGATGGAATATGACAATTTGGCAACATTTAGCGGATTTCCTTTAAATTGGAACGAAAATCATGACATCCTTATTACTTGTTAAAAGATTCTTTTTCTATTTTCTCGTTAAAATGGTGTTGGTTTGGTTTAATTGTTTTTTACGGCGTATCAACCGTTTTGATACCTGTTTACTTACAGTTCCCGCTTTTGCTAAACTGGTCACCCATTTAAGTATTGAACAGGCTTGTCGCTGCTTAACTTCAGGATGATTTTAATATAAGCCCTCTAGGGACCTCCAATTTGCCCCTGACAAATTTACCCCCACCCTATATTTAACACAATAAAACTTGCATAAAGGTTAGTATTATTTTGAAAATTTTTGATCCATTCAAAAGAAGAAATATTTTTAAAAACTTTTGAGGATTTTTCTAAATGTTTCAGCCACAAATAATGAAAATTATGAACAAAAACAATTCAAATTTAACGTAGCCAAAAACAAGTACGACTTGAAATTTTTTTTAAATTCTATAAAAAATCAATTAATGGTCCGATTTTCACGAAAATGTTCATAACTACTTACCTTTTGATGAAATTCTGTTTGAAATAGGTTTTTCCTAAAATATATTTGGGGGAAATATTTTTTACGAGGTCTACCCCCCCCCCTATTTTATTTCATGAAATATGAAAAAATGAACCCATAAAAAAAGATTTTTAATTTCTGAATAATTATTATATATTTTTTATAAGTTTTATACGGGATTTTTTTAGTAAAAGAACCATGAATACAGAATTCTGCTAAAAAAATATCGATAAAGAAATCAACCCTGTTGTAAAAAAACAGACTGTTTTAATTTTTTTTTTTCAAGATAACGGCGAGTAATTTTTCCCAATCGGATAATTTGATTTGAATTAACTCTTTTCCTTTCAAAAGTTCCTAATAGGGAGCAGTAACATTCCAAGAATGATTATATTATTATTTTTGAAATGAATTGTCGTTAATGAGTTTTTGAATCAAAGAACATGTCAATGGTAAATAAATGTAGATCGTTTTTCGTTATTTCTGTTTATTTAGAAATTTCATAATTTTCCACCTCGAGAACATCATTTTTCGATATACGAAGAAAAAAATATTCCCCGAAAATTAGCCCTATGTATTAATAGATAATGTGATTAAAAATTGAGCTTAAAAAAATTGGTTACCCACAAAGAATGAATTAAACAAAATGTACTTGGCATTAAATAACCCAACAAGGATTGACATGCC
>CM042163.1:3070663-3075663 GCA_023376005.1 Doryteuthis pealeii
GCCTTGTGCCACACATCGAAGCTAAGCTTGGTAAATAACTATACTCATTTGGTGCCAATTTGCTGCATTCGTTTATTATCTGATTAACCGTTTCGTCTTTATCTCCACACATTCGACGCTACACATTCTACATTTCCGCCCTGTCGGCTGGGGCGTTAGAATGCACCGACTGCACTTCTGCAGAGGGGTAAGACTCCTCCAATGGGGCCACCTGATGGCCGTAGGTGGCGACCCGTGATGCTTAAGGATAGAGCCCAGGTGGATGAGCAGTTCATGACTTGCAATACTCCACTTTGGCCCTATCTTGGGCTAGACGGGCGGTCGGAGAGGCCCCCTCCGATCAATCGGCTGGTCCCGTCAAGCCCTAGCACCTATATGATTACCCCAACCCTATTGCCCGTATGGCAAGCCCCAACCCCTTTTTATCATATGGGTGCTAGAAGGCGGTGGCTGCGGGTCTACATGTCCTGGGAATGACGTTAAACTCTATCTGATGGTGAGGTTCCAGTTTTGGAGGTTTGGGGAATGTGGAGCACCCCTTCATCATCAATGCTCCCTGGTCCACTTTGACCCGGAGTGGTAGTACCTGTTAGGGTCCCATCTATGGGTTAAATAGAAAATATGAGTTTATAAAAAAATTGTATCCACTCTGACCCGGAGTGGTAGTACCTGTTAGGGTCCCATCTATGGGTTAAATAGAAAAATGTATTTATAAACAAAATTGTATTATCCATTAAGAATTGATTTATTTCAAAACTGTATCGGCATTAAATGACCCACTGACCAAATCAAAAAAAAAAAAATCAAACATTCTACATTTGCTATTCTGTTGTGTCTTATCTGTTTTATTTATTTATTCATTTCACTCCTTGTGAGTTTTTCACACCAGCGTTAACTGATGATCTTTCACTAGAGTCTGAGTGACAACAAATCTCCTCAAGTCTCTTGGACTCTTCTGAGTCTTCTAGTCGATCTTAACAATGCTGTTTATTGGATGGTCTCTGTTCTTCCTCTGATTTCCAGTTCTTTTAGTCAGTTTTCTAAATTTTAGTGCCCCAACTACAATTGGTATCACTTTCACCGTCATACTCCACAGTTCTTTTTTTTAAATTCTCTAGCAAGATCCAGGTATTTGTCTATCTTTTCGTTTTCTTTCATCTTTACCCTGCAATTGCTGGAACTGCAAAATCTACCCGTCGACTAGTTCTCCTTTTCTTGTTAATCAATATTATGTGTGGTCTTCTGGCTGGAATAAGGTGATCCGACTTTATTTCAAAATCCCAGAGAATTTTATGCGTTTCAATCTCAAGAACAGATTCAGGTTTATGCTTATACCACTTTCAGTTCTCTGGCAAGGTCCAGGTATTTGTCCATCTTTTCATTTTCCTTCAACTTCACCCTGTGATCTGCTGGAACCACAAAGTCCACCAGTTGATACATTCTCTCTCTGTCTCTGTCTCTCTCTCTCTCTCTCTCTCTCTCTCTCTCTCTCTCTCTCTCTCTCTCTCTCTCTCTTGTTAATCAACACTAGGTCTGGTCTCCTGGCTGGGATAGGGTGATCAGTCTTTATATCAATGTCCCAGAGAATTTTATGCGTTTCATTCTCAAGAACAATATTATTATTATTATTATTATTATTATTATTATTATTATTATTATTATTATTATTATTATTATTATCACTTCTTCTTTTTGAGTTTTCACACCAGTGTTAGATGGCATTTCACTGAAGTCTGAGTGACAGCAAGTCTCCTCAGGTCTCCAGGACTCTTCTGAGTATTCTGGCAGATTGCAGCAGTGCAGTGTTCTGAATGGTTTCAATCCTTCCTTTGATATCCAAACTTTCCAAACCCTTTTCTAATCCTTTTGGGACTGTTCCAAGTGCACCAACTACAATTGGTATCACTTTCACCTTCATATTCCATAACTTTTTTAGTTCTCTGGCAAGGGCCAGATATTTGTCCATTTTTTCATTTTCCTTTAGCTTCACCCTGTGATCTGCTGGCACTGCAAAATCCACCAGTTGACAAGTTCTTTCTTTTTTGTTTATCAACACTAGGTCTGGTCTTCTTGCTGGATAAGGTGATCCGTTTTTATTTCAAAGTCCCAGAGAATTTTATGCGTTTCGTTCTCAAGAACAGATTCTGGTTTATGCATATACCATTTTGTTGTATGGTCAAAATTAAATTGTTTGCATAATTCCCAGTGGATCAACTTCCCAACCCAGTCGTGTCTAGTTTTGTATTCTCGTTGTGCCAGTTTGCTACATTCGCAGAGTATATGGTTTACAGTCTCATCACTATTACCACAAAGTCTACATTTACTATTTTGTTGGGTCTTATCAATTTTCGCTTTTATATAGTTTGACCTTATGGCATTTATTATTATTATTATTATTATTATTATTATTATTATTATTATTATTATCATTATTATTATTATTATTATTATTTCTTCATTTTGGATTTTCACATCAGCATTAGCTGATGGTCTTTCACTGGAGTCTGAGTAACAGCAAGTCTCCTCAGGTCTCCAGGACTCTTCTGAGTATTCTGGCAGATTGCAGCAGTGCAGTTTTCTGAATGGTATCAATTATTATTATTATTATTATTATTATTATTATTATTATTATTATTATTAAATTGTTGAATTACTTCAGCTACTAATTAACAAAATAAGTTAGAATTGGTGACTACTTGAATTCCGAAAAGATCAGAGACAAAATAAAATGTAAAAGTCAGATGTATCTTATTATAATGGAGGTTCGATGTCTGTCTAGGTATCAAGGCTACCGTACTTACACAATCCTGTGTTTCGCCGAAAACTGTTGATTAAAAAGTATTGAAATTCATTATACAAAAAAAGTATCAAAAATTAACACTGTCTCGTCTATGCTTCATCTAGAACATCTAGACTGCTATAGAGTTATCTAAACATCATCACTTTATTATACAGTGTGGTGTCACATGTGTGGTGCAAGTAAACTTAGGCAAGTGGTAATGGTAGCTCCATCTCGTTAATATCTTACCTGTTTTTTTTTTTTTTGTTTTTTTTTTGTTTGTTTTTTTGGGGTGGGGTTTGTTGTTTTTGGGTTTTTTTTCCAGATATCATCAGTTACTATGATGGCTTGGACTAGGGGCACACCATTGCATTTACTGTTGAAACGGGTTTTTTTTAGACTGGTGAATCTGTAATTCGTATATAGACAGTTTTTCGTGCTCATTTCATATTACATTGGAATGATGCTCTTCTGGATAGAAAATCGATACTGCTATGGACTGAAGATTTCAGAACCACAGCTTCAACGATTTTTAAAAAAAGCCACCCGGAAGACTACGAAAATGTCTAGAGACTGTGAGGCAATTTGTTGTGCAATCTCCCACGCGTTCTGCCTGTAAACATGCATCTGCTTTGGGATTTTTATAATTATTTCTGTCGCACACTGTATACGTTGCTCAGCAGTGCAGATGTATTCTCACCCTGTCTGCTGGGGCGGTAGAATACGCAAACTAAATCCCTGCAGAGAGGTAAAACCCCAATGGGGCCTCCCGTTGGCTGTGAGTAGTAACTGACAAAGCCTGAAGACAGGATAGCGGTGACTGAGTGGTTCATGATCCGGGTTCTAATTAATCACGTGACCTACAACATTCAGCTTCGTCCCTTACTTGGGAGAGACGGGCGGTCGGAGAGGCCTGATCCGATTATGTCAATCATCCACATGATTAAGTCCCGACCGTATTCTTCAAATTGCTCTTATGGCAAACATCCAATTTAAAGTTGCTAGAAGGCGGTGGATGAGGGTGAGCAACCAGTTTGTTATGACACACGAAGTTATTTCTTCTTACTTATTGATATATATGAAATTAAGAAAACCAGTTTATTAATACATATCTTATTATAATGGAGATTGTATGTTTTTCTCTCTGTAACCGAAACTATATTACTATACAAATCACAATTCCCTTAGTTATCTGCATCCCATTCTCGATTTTATTTTTATTTAAACCTCAATTATTAATAAAATTGTTTTACATCATTAAGACTGTTGACCATATCTACATAGTATTTACCGCGTACCCCACTTGTACGGGTCAGGCACAAAGTCCCTATTAACGTGGGACCACCCACAAGCCGAAGCTCATGGAGTGGCAGGTGAAAAATTGCGTCGATCCCGTCGGCATTCCCCCTCAAGGGAGGCGCCTCAGGCACTGGGCAATAAACCCAGCCCTGCCCCTTTAAATTAAGGGGGCAGGTGTTGCCTGGGGGGATGGCCCCCTGAGATCGACGCTGTTAATTATATCAATGGTCCATAGGCCGAAGCCACTGTTGACCATATCTACATACTAATAACATGCAAGTGTATTTATATATACAACAAAACAGCGTTGTATTTATATATACAAAAAAAACAACTACACACAAATTTAAATATAAATGTACAATGAATGCAAAACCTCTGGGCATGAAATAACCCAAGGCGGTTGATATGCCATTAAAATTAATCAATTAACAAATTATAGTGAATTAGAGAGCTGCTCCTCAACTTCGAAATTTCAGAAACACGTTATTTTTTTTTTTTTATTTATTGTTTTTTTTTTTTGTTTTTTTTTTTTTTTTTTGGGGGGGGTTGCCTCAAGACGATTGAAAAGGTTGAACAGAGATTACACTATGATCCCAACCCAAAAACGTGCACAGATACTACACTGATCTTAGATAGTGGACAGGAAAGTGACTCCATGATCCCAGACAGAACATAGAGATACTCTAATGTTAGACAGAATAGCGCGCAAGAGATAATATCATTAGGTTACGTATAACAGGTTAATTGTTTTACGGCATATCAACCCTCTTTCAGGTCATTTAATGCCGAATCAAGTCATTTTGATAAACAGAGGACTCAGGTTGCTTACAATACCTGCTGTTGCTTAATTAGTTACCCAATTAATTATTCAACAGCCACATCGCTGCTTAACTTCGGTGATCTAGTAGGAACCGGTGCT
>CM042163.1:3083163-3123163 GCA_023376005.1 Doryteuthis pealeii
CCTTCTAGCACCCATATGATAAAAAGGGATTGGCTCTTGCCATAAGGGCAATAGGGTTGGGAAAATCATATAGTTGCTAGGGATTGACGTGACCAGCCGATTGATCGGAGGGGGCCTCTCCGACCGCCTGTCTAGCTCAAGATAGGGCCAAAGATTCTGCGTTTGAGTATGTTTCTGAATGTGTGGGGGGTGCATGCAGGTGTGTGTGTGTGTGTTCGTATTTGCTACGTATTCTAATAATGACACATACACAATAGAAATATATTCGAACCAGTACACACATTCATATACACAGACGCGTATGACATGTTGCTGAAAGCATGTGCTCCTTGTTGATATTTTCAGTCTGTCTCCAGAGTTTCCCGTCAGTACATACTTATAACCCCCATATTTACTGTATATCCGCATGTGAACTCCGGTGAGGGGGTAGGGGATAAGTTTCTTTCTAAGAAAAGGTTTCAAATGGATGCAATTGTGGGTGAAGTTCCGGTGGAAACTGGTCTTGTTGCTGACACATCCGGCAGTAAAAAGTAAAAGACGAAAATAAATTTGTCAAAATAGAAAACAGATAGATGGATAGATAGATAAATTATATATATATATATATATATATATATATATATGTGTGTGTGTGTGTGTGTGTGTGTGTGTGTAGTATATTAGGAAAAATGAAAAAACACAGTTTAAATGGGTTAAGTGGTGAGTTTATTGGTTGACGCTGCAGTGTTTCGATCTATTAATTGGATCATCTTCAGGGCATTTGTTGGTATATGGAAGGTAATAAGAATTTTTTTATCACAGAATAACGAGAAAAGCGAGTGGTAGTCCTTGTTATTCAGTTTGTTTTAAAAATTTTGAAGTTTTATGTATCTATCTATCTATCTATCTATCTATCTCTCTCTCTCTCTCTCTCTCTATATATATATATATATATATATATATATATATATATATATATATATATATATATATATATTCCAAAGATCAGGTGAAGAAATCTTTCTTACGACTTAGTGGTTTTTTTTAAATGTCGTAATTTGAAAAGCTCAATGTGTGCTCTTATTTTCAGAGTCACAGAGTAAAATTATATCAGCAAAAAATAACACATTTAAATTTTTAATTATTTATTTCATTTTTTAATTTTTTTAATTTTGCATCTGAGGATGGATAGGTACTAGACGATTTCTCTAAGCTCATAGAAATAGGCTATAATGCTAACAAAATTAAAAACTTCTTTTTTTTACTGATAATTCATTTAGTTATAATTAATTAATTAACAAAATTAGGTATGACTTTAATTAAGCACATAATCTCACACAAATTGTCGGCCTTCGCCATTTTCAAACACACTGTTTGACTACTTCATACTGTCATGCCATAAGTTACCCAAAAAGTGCGATATACATACCAGTTTAAAATGAACGAGAAATTCTGGGGAAGCCAGCTAGTGTAATGGTTAGAATGTCCGCCTATCAGCCTGACAAGTAGGGTTCGAATCACGCACAAAGCACTGCCCTGTCTATAGCTCTGTTGATGAGGCCTAATGGGCTGAAATGTACATACAGAGATCGACTTTTTCTCGATTTGTTTACGCTTTACATTTAAACCGGTATGTACGCCTAATTCATATATATATATATATATATATTATATATATATATATATATATATATATGCCAATCCCTAATTCATTTGCTGCTTCTCCCATGATGGGTTTCGGGATGTCGGGGTTCGCCAAGTAAACCCCGTCTTCCTGGATTGAGTCGCAACGATAAACCGTATAACTACAGGCAGAGATGCGGACTGCCGTCGGCGTACTGGGTTTCCATTCGTTGAGGGGATAACAATAGCGACAGGGTACCTGTTTTGTATATGGGATAATAGTGATATTTAGGGTATACATTATAACTGAATTAGTAAATTCAAATTTACTTAATAAGGAAGAAAAAAATTAAATAAATAAATAAAATATAATAAAATAATAGATTTAATGGTGTTTTTGTTGTTTTTCTCACTCTTATTTCACCTTTTTTCAACATTTTAAACATGTTGTAAGTTTATCTACAATACATTCTATTTCTGAATAATTTTGATGTTTCGGACTGTTAATGTGGTATGTATAAACACAACGTTTCAGGTGCTTTATATTCCGGCTTTCCCGGATGTTCACTGTGTATCCGAGCATAGTATTGATCCAATCTGAAAAATCATTTTAATAGTTTGATAGTCAAACTCTTAAAAATGATTTCCCAAGTTGGATCATTACTATGTTAGGGTACACAGAGAACACCTGAGGATAACCGGAGCATACTGCGCCCGAAACGTTGTATTTATACATACCACAATAAAAGATGAGAACAACAGTCCGAAACATCAAAATTATTCCCATGAAGCCTCATCTAAAAAAATACAAATCTATCAATAATGGAGATTCGCTTCCGGTTTTTGTCTGTAACAAAAATTACGTCACTGCTTACGTCACATTACCAAAATCGTCATAACATAGAAATTTGAACATGCAACATTAGACAGTCCTCATTGTTTTTTTAAACAATTTTTAATAAATACATGACTGGTATTATATATATATATATATTATATATATATATATAGTTTGTTTTATTTTAATACATATTTAAAGTTTACATTTCAAATTGTTTTATTTTTTAATCCTTTAATGAATTTGATGATTTTACTTACTTAGGGTAACATTGAATTTGTTACTCCCACCCCTCAGGCAATATGTTTCAAAAATCTATTTTTACATCGCCCGGAAGGTGTTTTTTATTTTGTACTAGTAATATTTTATTTCTGTATAAATAATTATATTTTAGCTCGTTTGTAACACAGAGCAGCGGGAATTGCAGCCCGTATTAAATTGACCCCCCGCGAGCCGGATTTGACCCCGGGGGGCTGTCGTTTGCTTACCCCACTAGGTTAGGCCAACTCTTAAAACATCTTGATTGAAGGAATGACCTTTGCTACTTGTAAATAAATATTTTCATTTTCATTCTGATTCAATATTCGCCAACAAATCTCGCTCTGCAATTCACGTGTCATCACCAAATTGTTTACGACCAAATCTCAATTGGCCAAAACCCGCAGAACAAAAACAACAAACGAAATGCGAAAATCCTAAAAAAAAAAAAAGAAAATGAAATCCTAAAAAAAAAAAAATAAATAAATATTTTAGAAAAACAAAAGAAGGGGAAGAAAAAACTTAAATAACACACAAATAGTTAACAAAAATTTTTTTTAAATTCATTTTGCAATTTACATATTTCTCATGATGTCACGATTAACAAGCGTATTGAACTAACAGTATCAGAGTTCACCGTGGTGGGTACTCAACTATTGTTACCTTTTGCCATACTTTTCTATGCTCAATAATTAATCACAATAAATCACAACAGATTACCATCCTAATAAGCAGTTTTTCTGGAGCACTCCTGGACATGTTTCCCACATTTAAGCTGGACTATATATGTGTGGCGTGTGGCAGGGCCTGCCTGTCAAAGGCTGGGTTTCTCAGTCACGTACAGTCGCATACGAAAGGAAACAGGGGAAGAGGCTCATATATACAACAGTGAATAAAAAAACAAAGCTGAACGCCTGGGCACTGCGCGATCACCGCCGTACTTATAGAAATGGCCTGATTCTGTCAAGAAGTGGCAATCAACACTATATATATATATATATATATATATAAATAAAGATAAATATAATGAGTCAGACGAACCTACTAAAATGTTCGCAGATCTTAGCCCTGAAGAGCATTAAGCGAAACTTTTAGTAGGTTCGTCTGACTCATTAGATTTATCTTTATTATTTGCTCTACTTAGGTATTGAGCACTTTTTACTTATTAGCTTTAGTCTCCTGGCGGTTTTATATGAATATATATATATCTTATATATATATATATGCGTATAAATTGTTTTTTCTTTTGGCCATAATATTGTACCAATAGATTATTTTTTGTTGGTACGATTATCTTGGTCTTTTCTTTTTGGCAAAAAATTTTTTCTCCCCGGTTGATGTTTGGTTGTATATTTTTACAATCAAACTATTTGCTGTGGTTTTTCTCACCGCGAGGATTTACCAATAAGTTTGGTATATTAAATATATATATATATATATATATATATATATATATATATATATATATATATACCCCCTACGCAGGAGTAGGATGTGACACAAGGTCTATTTCTCAAGCGGAGCTTAACATGTTTGAATTCAAAGTTTTCCTTTTCCTAGATTAATTTCCTAAACAAGGTTAAAGAACCCAGTCTGTCCTACTATTTACCCATAGCTGGAGGGAGAGTAGTTGGGTGCATACCTTTCCCAAGGGTGTTAAATCTATATGAAATAGGCTGATCAAGATACTCTCAGAAATGTGACCAAACAAGGTTTAGTTTTCAACATAGTCCTATTTGAGTTTCACACACTTCTTCTGTCAGTGATGCTGTGCTTGGAACCCATCGGTAAAAAAAATGTCAACAGCAGATATGACGTCATCATAGGAACTTTTCTGCCTATGAATTTTTCAGCCTTTAATTTTTCAACCTATAAATTTTTCAGCCTATAAACTTTTCAGCCTATGAATATTTCAGCCTATGAATATTTCAGCCTATCCTCGTTGGTTATTATCTCTCATTCTAATTCTCTCCAAAATGATAATTTTATTCACATGTAAACTTCTTATTATCAAATTAGTATCTGTCAAGTCCCGATGGATTGATTTTAACGGCATTTCAACCCGTCTGGTGTTATTTTATGCCTTAAAGCGAATTGAACATATTTATATCTACATTTTGTTGTAGTTTCTAAAGTTTTTTGCACACGGTTAAACGATATCATTCATATAAAATACCGATAATTCGCAAAGAGATGGGTAACATCGATGGGAATCTAACAGGTGCTACCACTCCGAGTCAGGGTGGAACTGGGAATAATGGAAATGAAGTTGTACTCTACGCTACTCAGAGCACCAGAACTGGATCCCCACTACTAGATGCAGTTTAGTTTAATACCCAGGACACCCATTTTTGGGGGTAGCCTTACCCCTATGCAAGGGCTACAGATTGTGTAATTTAAGCCCACCAACAGGGCACTGAGAAAAAAAAAAGAATTATGGTTAGAAATAATCTAGAAATAATAAAATAAGCCATTCATTATAAAATTAAGTCATCAATGAATAAAGTAGGGAACATTTGATTAAAACTGGACAATTCCCGGATTTTAGGTAATAGTTTGAAATTTTAACAATTTTTTAAAATTATTATATATATATATATATATATATATATATATATATATATATATATATATATATATATTATAAAAAGAAGAAGGTCCGCAAAATGTATTATGTTCTCAGAAAATCTTTTTAATTCTTTTTATCTTACCTACGCGACACGTGTTTCTGATCTGTTGTCTTCTTCAGGCATTGGATTATTATTTTGGCAGAATATGTCCGATATTTGATAGGTTGTGTGTGTTTCTGCAACTTTTCTATTATAATGGCTGTGTAATAACGGTTGAACGCTACGTTGCAGAAACACACACAACCTATCAAATATCGGACATTATTCTGCCAAAATAATTACTCAATGCCTGAAGAAGACAACAGATCAGAAACACGTGTCGCGTATGTAAGATAAAAAGAATTTTAAAAAATTTCTGGGAACATAATACATTTTGCGGACCTTCTTCTTTTTATAAAATATTAAATTTTCTCCCGTTGGAACCAGAACAACATTATATATATATATATATATATATATATATATATATATATATATATATATATATTTATTTATTTATTCATAGTCACCAATACAATTAAAAGCCCGTCTTACCAATAGTTTCGGAACATCACTTTTAGGTGATTATCCGTCATCAGAAACGTTCACTTTTCTGATGACGGATAATCACCTAAAAGTGATGTTCCGAAAATATTGGTAAGATGAACTTTTAATTGTATTGGTAACTATGAATAAATAAATACAGCTCTTACAGAAGTAATTGAGTACTTTATAATCATTTCTCCAATAATAATAATAACAAAAAATTAACTCATATATATATTATATATATATATATATATATATATATATATATATATGAGGAAAAATGAGTAAAGAAAAGAAATGTAGATGGATAAAATGAATTTAATCGATATCACATTAATCGATATCACTTACACATGTGTTTCGGTCAGTTTATGTGTGTGAAAATATTTCGCACACATAGAAGAATCGACCTTCATCAGAGTGAACATTTATTTTGAATGAAAAAATTCGTTGGGGAAAAAACAACAGAGATTTTTAGAAATATTCGAAAATCGAATTTTTTTAAAATTTGGGACGCTGAAATAGAACGTTAAGATAGACCGTTATGATTTGGATATTTGTTTTTTTCTAGGGGTTATGGTAGAAAATAGTTTTTTTTATTATTACAAAAAAATAAATATTTACTCTGAATATGAAAGGTCGATTCTTCTATGTGTGCGAAATTTTCACACACATAAACTGAAACACATGTGTAAGTGATATCGATTAATGTGATATGATTAAATTCGATCAACATCTTTTCTTTTTACTCATTTTTCCTCATATTGTCGGATTCAATTCCTTTTCTATTTTCACACACACACACACACACACACATATATATACATATATATATATATATATATATATATATATATATATATATATATATATATATAATATAAGAAATTGAAAAAACACAGGTTTAAATGGGTTAAGTGGTGAGTTATTGGCCGACGCTGCAGTGTTTCGATCTATTAAATAGATCATCTTCAGGGCATAAGATAAGAAATTATATATCACAGAATGATGAGAAAAAGTGAGTGGTAATCCTTCTTATTCAGTCTGTTAAAAAAAATTTTTTTTTCTGAAGTTTGAAAAAAGGAGACGGTTTTGAAATATGACATCAAATATTCTATTTCAAGGTGTGAGTATGTAGCGCTGTTAGTGTGTGTATTGAAGGAAACATTGTGCATTTTTTAGGTATGTGGTTGTGTGTTTAACAGACTGAATAAGAAGGATTACCACTCACTTTTTCTCATCATTCTGTGATATATAATTTCTTATCTTATGCCCTGAAGATGATCTATTTAATAGATCGAAACACTGCAGCGTCGGCCAATAAATTCACCACTTAACCCATTTTTAACCTGTGTTTTTTCAATTTTCTTGATATATTACATACCGTCGGATTTACTTCCTCTCTTCACATATATATAATATATATATAATATATATATATATATAATACGATACAAAGCTGATTCGTTAAGTTTAATCCCAAATTTCGACTTGAACATTGATTTCTCAGTCTTCACAGTTGACCTTCCTCGGATATAAACAATAACAATTTTTAAGTGCCACTCTGGCCATAAAAATCCTTTATTTTCCCCCATTTTAACACCCTACGAAGTTTGTTTAAGAAACTCTCAATTTAACTGACCAAAGGAGACAAAAAAAATCTGATATCTGGTCATCTAATCAGCTGATACTTTTCTTATGTTCTTCAAATCGCACTGACCCTTGCGCGCCTCGATCAGATAAAAAATTTTAAGTGCGTCTGATATTTGCTTAACGGCTAAAGCCACAGGCCAGACGCCGTGGTAGACGGGGTACGATCATCGTGATGGGTGGTGCTCTAGTCGGTGCGCCCCCTGCTGCGTTTCATCCCGTTACAAGCACCACGTAGCCTGTAGACATGGGGGAGGGATCGGATCTCGCGTTTTCTAAGCTAATCGACTACATTCACGTCAAAATTCATTGAAGATTCAATTCTTGAAGACGAGACACGAATGACCACCTCTGCTTTTTTATTTTAAGTACGTGAGGTTCCGAGTTTGAAAAAAAAAACTCGCCCACCCCCGGCGTTGTAAGGGTAATTTTTAAAACCCCAGAAACCGTTAAATCACACCAACGTGGAGACATCACGTGGTGAAATGGTTAGCAAGATAGATTAGCTGACCGTTATTAGTGAGTTCGATTCTCACTCGGTGCTCCATACTCCTGGCCTTGTACCACATCTAATCTAACTTTAGTAAATAGCTATATCACATCAATTTATATGGAGGCGCGTGGGCTAGTGGTTAGAGTCATGGAAAATGGGCTCGTCGATCCGAGTTCAATTCCTAGACGAAGCTGTTGGCATTTCACATAGTGCTAATACCCTTGGGAAAGGTATGAATCCATATATTCTCCCTCCAGCTATGGGTTAAATAGTAGGGCAGACTAGGCTCTTCAGCCTTGGGTAGGTAAGTCCTAGGAGAGGGATAACTCTGAATTCAAAATTCCTGAGGTCGGTCGTTGATTGGATTTGTGGCAACCCTTGATGCACCAATTCTTTCCTATCGACTGTGCCAAAAAGTGTGGATGGTCCAACACAAGCCTTCAACACTATAAACAAATCACTGTGTTGGTTGTTCATTGTGTGTGTTAACCCTCATGCGTCGAAAATCGACGAGAGAGTCCATAATATATTTACCAACCCCTCCGCACGAGCAGGATGCGACACAAGGTCAATTTATTAAGCGGAGTTCAACAGGTTTGAATTCAGAGTTTTCCTTCTCCTAGACCGGTTGCATAACCAAGGTTAAAGAGCCCAGTCTGCCTTACTATTTACCCATAGCTGGAGGGAGAGTAGGATTCATACCTTTCCCAAGGGTATTAGCGCTAAGTGAAATGCAATTAGCACGTCCAGGATTTGAACTCGGGGCGACGAGTCCATTTTCCATGACTTTAACCATTACACCACGCGCTTCCATCACATCAATATAGGTGAGTGATAGGGTGTCCCATCGTAGTTTAATGGTTAACAAGCTAGTCTCGATGATCCATGAGTATTGGATCCAAAGGCCAAAGTCATGGATTTTTCATCCGCCAGGATCCCGTCCTTAAGTCTCACAGGTCACCCCCCATGTTCCAGCAGGTGGCCCCATTGAAGAAGAGGTGTATTACCCCTGCAGATGTGTAGTCGGTGTGATTCTAAATCCCCAGCTTGGTAAACAAAATTAAACATAGCTTTAACATGAAGAAGGTTGTAGAGTGATACTGCTGAAACATTTTAAAGAATAGACAAAGTCGAAAAATTAATTTTTAAACAATGACATATAAAAGGGTATAATTCGGACGCAGGATTTTGAGTAGCTAAAACGACTGGGTTTGTTTGATTTGTTTAATGGTATATCAACTTCTTATGGGTTATTTAATGCCTTGTAAATATAATAACTATATGTTCAGTGTTTCATTGTATTATTTGTTACAATTGCGCTTATATGTCTAACCCTTAGTAGGAAGCGCGTGGTGTAATGGTTAAAGTCATGGGAAATGGACTTGTCGCCCCGAGTTCAAATCCTGGACGTGGTAATTGCATTTCACTTAGCGCTAATACCCTTGGGAAAGGTATGAATCCTACTCTTCCTCCAGCTATGGACAAATAGTAGGGCAGACTGGACTTTTTAACCTTGGTTAGGCAACCGGTATAGGAGAAGGAAAACTCTGAATTCAAACCTGTTAAACTCCGCTTAAGAAATTGACCTTGTGTCGCATCCTGCTCGTGCGGAGGGGTTGGTAAATATCTATATGTCTAACCCTTTGTTTGCACACAGTTGTCTGGTTTTCAAGGATTTCTATCCAATACTGATAGTTTCTATACAGTTATATGGTTTCAAGTAAATATTGCTATTACTTATTCATTTGTTTGTTCACAGTTATATGGTTTCTAGTATTACTATTTAATACTAATCAAGTATTACTATTTAATAGTAAAGTAAAGTCGTCGGGGCGGCCTAAAGTCGGTATCGGCCAGTCAGCGAGGGAGTCTATCGCCTTTTCAATAACGCTAGACCAAGGAGATTGTTTTTGCGTCTAGGGTGGAGCGCCACACCTACTATCAGCTCCTTACTTTACAGCACAGACCCCTGTGCTACTCATACGCTGAGTTGGCGAGGACCGGTATCGAACTAGGAACCTTGTGGTTTCTTGCCGAACGCTCTACAATCAAGTATTACTATCTAATACTAATAAAACATTACTATTTGATACTAATCAAGTATTACTATTTAATATTAATAAATCATTACTATTTAATACTAATCAAGTATTACTATTTAATACTAATAAAACATTACTATTTAATACTAATCAAGTATTACTATTTAATATTAATAAAACATTACTATTTGATACTAATCAAGTATTATTATTTTATACTGATAAAACATTACTATCTAGTACTAATCATTTTCAGCACAGATCTATTTGACCCATAGATAGAGCCATAACAGGAACTACCACTCCAGGTCAGAGTGAACCTGGGAGTAATGGCAATGAAAGATTACTCCCCACCCATTACAGCTCCAGATGCAGTTTAGAGTCATAACCAGAATTCTTTTTTTGGACTTAGCCTTCTGAAGGGGATGCAGTCGGGCCTATTCTAAATATTACCTAAAGTGGCTTATAAGACTGGGAAATACTGTAATGTAATCATTAAAATTGTCTTGCTTGACAATCAAAAATCTTTCGTCCCAACTTGTCAAATATCCCATATCCGCATGGTGTAATGGCGTCGGCCGTAAGAACATAACATTCGAGAGTGAAAGAACAACAACAACGATGTCACTGGCATCCACCCCACCCCACCCACACACACGCCCCACCCCCAAAATAACAAAGTGTTAAAGTTCAATTACACTTCAATTTAGTAAAAAAAAAAAAAAAAAAAAAAAAAAAATGAATCCGTAATTTTCCAGTTGAGTCTCCGGAAAGTTCTGTCCAAATTCCTTGACACTGTCATCCTCCAAAACATCGCCTTGCACAAGATGGCCGACACAGTTGTCGACGGTTGGCGAAAAGCGGTGAAGTTAAACAAACAGGACATTCAAGTGGATAAATAAACACATCTAGGCAATGGCAGACCCCCACCAGACAAGAGCAAACGATGACGACAACAACCCCCTACCCCCCATGCTCCATTCTACTGTAGACGCCTCTTTTGTTTTTGCTCGTTGCAAAATGTCCTTCCTGAGAAAGCAACATGGTTCCACAAATCCTACAGACCTCTTTGCCTCGAACTGGGCCGCCTTAAAAGACATTTTCTTCCAGTCGTGACAAGAAAATAAATTGGCGGGAACGAATCCAAGCCAAAAACAACGGACAACAAATAAAATGGACGATAAAGATGGTGACGTCTTGTATGACCTTAAATTGGTTGGGTCAGAATAACAAACGAGTCGAAAATGATGAAAATTTCGGTAAGTCACTAATGATGTTATTATCTCTTATGACAACGCCTTGTATCTGTTTATCCAAACTTGATTATGTATTTAGGCTGGATATTTATTCACATAGTCATCATCATCATCATCATCATCATCAAGTGTTAGGTAGGTCCTCTAGACGATATCCAGTATCCGCACAGAACACATGGATATAAGTTTTTTTGTTTGTTTTTTGTGTTTTTTTTTTTTTTTGCTCAGTCACTGGTGTGTCCATGTTTAGGAGTCCAAAAGAGAATGTTGCTTATGTGCTCGTTCTTACTTCAGGCAGTGCCCAGAAAGTCTTATTTATCTTACTTGGATTATTTGTATGATGGGAGGTAATTTTTACTTCTTTTATTTAGTAGCACTGTCGACTAGGCCTTCAATACACTGACTGTTGAAGGGTTAACCCTTCTCTACAATGGGGCCACCTGTTGGCTGTGGGTGGCGACACATGATGCTTAAGGGTGGAACTCTGGTGGCTGAGTAGTCCATGACATGAAACACTCCACTTTGGCTCTTATTTCGAATAAAGAGCGGACTGTTCATGGCGCAACACCATGAAGCTAGGGAGTCCAGAAGAAAGCAGATGCAACAAAGCACCGGCACATCAACATCTTCAGGGACAGCCTGCACATGCGACATCTGTGGCCGAGAATGTTTTTCGGACATTTGACTTCACAGTCACAGGAGATGCTGTAACTTCAGGGGCACAAAAACTATATTATAGTCTTCCGAGACTGAAATGCCAATGAGACTTAGGAAAATTATGAATCCTCTTACCTCCCTCCCCAGCTATGGGTTAAATAGTTCCACTACTGTTCTTTTACCATACAACAAATTTCGAATAAAGAGCCACCCTGGCGCATCACCAAGAAGCCAAGCGGCTCAGAAGTAAGTGGTGGCAACAAAACACCGGCACATCAACATCTTCAGGGACAGCCTTCACATGCGACATCTGTAATTGAGAATGTTTTTCAAACATTGGACTTCACTATATTATATTCTTCCGAGACTGAAATTCCAATGGGACTGCAGGAGGGAAACAGCCCCCATGCCAGTTGGCTATCAGAGGTGACCTGTGATACTTAAGGACGGAACCCTGGTGGCTTGCTGAAGATAAAAGAATTAGTTTTAAAAAATTTGTTTAAAAAAAATCTGAATACCCAACAAGAATGAATAAAACAAAAACATCCTTAGCATAAAATAACCCAACAGTGGTTGACATGCCATAAAATCCAACTAACCAAATATGCGACTCTTCTCTTGGATGTATTCTGGTTTGTGCATATACCTTTTGGTAGCATGGTCAAAATTCAATTTCTTATCATTATTTTACTTAGAATTACTTTACAAAAAAAAACAAAAAAAACCAACAACATTGAAGATGGGGAAAAATGTTATAGTCTTCCGAGACTGAAATGCCAATGGGACATGGAAAAATTACGAATCCTCTTACCCCACCCCCACCCCANCAAGCTATGGGTTAAATAGTTCCACTCCTTTCTTTGCCTATAACGCATAAGAGTGACCGGAGAATGAATCGACTGAAATATGAAATTAAAACCAAACACAAATGTGAAAGTTTTTTTAAAGTTTGTAAACAACTTGCCGCTACGTGACCAATATGACCTAAAAAAAAAATTAAAAAAGTTGTGATAAAAAGCAGCAATGAAAAAAGGAAAAATTTACTGTCTAAGAATGAAATAATGAAACTATTTATCGCAGAATCCAAAGAATTTAAGAAGAATCTCTCTGGCGCTGTCTTGCTGACAAAGCATTCAAAATGTGCCAGAGTCAGGAAGAGTTATCCAAACTAGCAGACCTACTCGCAGTCAATCTCATCTGTACGACAGATTCAGTTATCTTTTCTTTTCTCTTTTTTTTTTTTGCCTTGTTTTTGTTTTTCTTAAATCAGTCTCATTTCTGTCCGACATTCTTTAAATCAGGTATGACTGACCACATCTTGGGGCTGGTTGTGTTGGTTGGATTTTACGGTTGTCAACACATATTGGGTTATTTTATGCCGGAGACGTTTTGTTTTATTCATTCTTAATGGGTACTCAATTTTTTTTAAAACTATTTTTTTTCTATTTAGCCCATAGATGGGACCCTAATAGAGACTACCACTCCGAGTCAGAATTATTAAAAGACCGGGTTTAATATAATAATTAATTGGTGTTATGATTTCTAAATTATTGTTTTATATCTCAAACGTATTCAAAACAATCCTATGTATAATTTTTTATATTGTAATCAATTAGAATAAAGTAAAAAATATGTAATCTTCATTAGTCTTTTTAACTCAATATAATATCTAAATTATATTGTAAGGGCAGTCTCCCCTTTTCTCGAGGGTTTTGGTAAATCTCCTGTGTCTGGAGACCCTATTTGGTCACGTGACACAGGAACCCAAGGAGGGAATCCTTTTCTTCTGATGCCACTGAACAAGCCTGGACGTGCTTGTCACCTCTCTCCAGCAGACACCTATGGTGCATGCCAGACGCCACAGACACGGACACAGTAAGTGGTTTCCACCTATTTTGTAAATGAACATTACTGTGTTTGGGACTCTTGTGACATTTCATAGTCTGGGAACTTCGTTCCTCATACATGTTATATTAAAGCTTTTTAAACGTAACTAACGTGTTGTCGTTTTTCCTAACGAAGTGTTCAACATTGGTATTTATCCTTCAGGTAACCCAATGTTTTATAAGAAACCCGAGATAATACTCGGTGAACCTCTCTATAATATCAAAACTTAAACACTTGTTGCCTGGAAGGCGCATTTTTTGTAGTATATTTATGTAATTCCCTATATTGTAATTTTTAAGCGATTTAAAAAAAATTTGAATGGCAATTGCATTTTCGTAAATTAATTAAAAAGCTGTTATTGTTAATGGCGATAGCAATGTTGCTTTAAGGAAGCAGCTGCAGTTGTCAATCCAAATGATAAAATGACACTGAGTAAATAAAGTCTTGCATCGGCAAATTTCAATCAGATTAGGAAAACAAGAGAAACTCTCATGTGAAGAAATTGGTTGTGAGATGTAACCGGTGAGAGAGAGAAAAAAATTAGCCTTTCTATATCGAGGTATCAAGGGGAGGTAATCAAGGAGGTAATCACCAGACACTTATGATCACGTGACGCTATCACCTAAGCGGAAGTGCATGATATTTACCGCGTACCCCACATGTACGGGTCAGGCACAAAGTCCCTATTAACGTGGGACCACCCACAAGCCGAAGCTCATGGAGTGGCAGGTGAAAAATTGTGTCGATCCTCGGCATTCCGCCCTCAAGGGGGGCGCCTCAGGCACTGGCAATAAACCCAGCCCTGCCCCTTTAATCGAGGGGGCAGGTGTTGCTGGGGGGATGGCCCCCTGGGATCGACGCTTATTATAAACAGAACGGGTCCAGTGGCCGAAGCTCACTGGACCCCCGGTCGAAACCGGCGGGGCTGCATGATAGATGCGATTATTTAATCTCAAGAATCGTTGGAACGAGTTCAAATTCCGGTTGAGACGTTCGTATCACGTTTGAAAAAATATATATTTGAGAAAAGCCGGAATCTTCTTCTATCCACGAGTGATTTTAAAGATTTTAATAATAATCAAATAATCAGGGCTTACATGTTTACATTCTCTTGGAACACTTTGGACGCGTCTCATATTTACCAGAGGGTATGCAGGATGATAACGACAGAAGATTAAGGAACAAGCGTATTAATCTTTATATAATGGAGATTGTGTGTTTTTCTCTGTCTGTAACCGAAACTATATTACTTACTTAAGTCACAATTCCTTAGTTATTAACGTCACATTCTCAATGATTTTATTTTTTATTTTAACCTCAATTATTAATAAAATTGTTTTACATTATTAATACTGTTAACCATATCTACATACTAAAACATGCAATTATATTTATATATACAACAAAATAGCAGTTTTACATGTGAATGGGAAGGCTAATTTGCATATTGATATTAAAAATGTGATTTTAATAAATATGTGCTTGGTATTATTGATTTCTAACTGTTTGGTTTTATTTTAATGAATATAAGCAAAAATCTCTTCAATGAATCTTAAATAAAATCCATTACAAGAAAAATAACTGTCATTTTATTCTTCACTTTTAACTAAAATACTTAAATTAGAAAAATAACAATGAAAGACGAGAGTGATGGCAAGAGTAATTTCAAGTTGTTCTATTTTTTCGATTATACTCCCTCGTGTTTCAAACTTTTTATCTGCATTTCTTATTTAGTTTCATTAGCCTTTCTAATTTAATACAATATTCTATTGCATTAAAACTAAATACTTGCACCCGGAGGGTGCATATATTTGCTAGTATATAGGTAGAAAATAAGTAATAACTACTACATTAAACTTTTCAGTATATTTAAACTTATCACGTCCAAATTTGATTAACTTCTTTAAATTAGTATTATTGACGTTGTTCGGACTATTGTCCCCATCTTCATTGTTATTTGTACAACGTTTCGGCGATATACCCTCCGGCCTTCTTCAGGTATTTCTTGTCGGTTCGGGAACCTTCTCGGACTCGGGAACCTTTTCTGTTAAAAAGACAGTTCTAAAGTGGACAGTTATCTCTGGTTCCCGAGTTCAATCTGAGTAAAGCAGTTGAAAAATAATTAATTAGCACAAACTCTACCCCAGACTATTGGTTAGCGGAATGAGAAACAGGATACCGTCCCGTGGAATAAATAAAGGGTTAGGTTCAAAGTTACGACAAAAAATTCCATATGAGTTCGAAAGAAGGTTCCCGAGTCGAGAAGGTTCCCGAGTCCGACACAGAGAAATACCTGAAGAAGGCGGACGGTTATCGGCCGAAACGTTATAGCAAATCCAACAATGAAAGATGGGGACATATAATCCGAACAAACGCTAATAATACTAATCTTCAAGCCTCTCTCAAACATTCAAGAGAAACTTTTAAAAATTGTTTAGAATTTTTAAATGTTAGTAGTAGTTTTCATTACTATAAATATTTTATTAGTTTTTTGAGTAAATTTAAAACAAAATTTGATCACAGTTTCATCTCAGTGTTTTTTAGCTGATCCACTGTCAAAGTTTAGTATTAATAATAATACATTTTTAAACAAAATTATGAGAAAACCCACAATGGCCGCCGTTAGAGTCACAAAAGAAACGGTTGATTTTGCAATTAGAATTTTAAAAAGAGCCACATGAGTAGTTCTTTCTTTTATTTATCTACTTTTTTCCTTTCAAATTATGTCATTTCTAAATTCTTTTTTCGAAAGTGGTATTTGTACTAGTTTTAAGAGTTTGTATTACATGTTTGGGGGTTTTCAATAAACGCTAATGGATCGAGTGTAATTAAAAAGAACTTCGTCTAGTCTTCTGTTCTCACACAGCGACGTCGTAAGACCGTTCGAAGACACCCGGTTCCCAGCCAAAAAGTCTTTCTGCCCCGAGTGAGATTGCCTCGGCTTTTATGCCGCTCCTCACTGGCCGAACCACTTCAACCATCAGGAGTCACCACTCACCAACTTGAGGTTACGAGTTTCAATCGCTGTAGCCTCGCGGAGGCAATTCACTTTACCCCATCCCCCACCCCTCTATAGAAAGAAAAGCTGTCATTGAGGGGGGACTTTATTATTTTCAACATACACAATTTTTTTTTCCAAAATTTCCCAAAAGGTTTCGAGCTTGCACTCACAGATATAGTGAACAGTATATTAACAGGACAGTCTTCCAGGCTGTTGTCGTGTCGCATGTATGCTGTATTGCCTGCACCACCTGGGACCTAACTAAGCGACTAGAGATAAACTAGATGGGAGCTTGCACAAGAATGCTGCGGGGTGATCATGAACAAGACGTGCCGAACAACACTCCACAAGAAGAAAACAGCCTGACGGCCCCTGCCACATATCACCCAAACCATCCGAGAAAGGCCTGGACAAGACACGCGGGACACTGCTGGAGAAGTAGGACGAACTCATAAAGGCGACGTTCCTCCTGTTGGAAAAGCCAACACATGGGGCACGCCAGTGTGGACGACCAGCAAGAACGTAGTTGATCAGCTTCTGTGCGGTACAGGCATGCTGCATAGTGAGGACCTCCCGAGATATGATGAGCCGATAGGGACGGGATGGAGAGCAGATTGTCATGGGATATCCCGCTGAAAGCGCGACAGATTGATGATAATAATATACATCTGGAAAAGGGCACCTCACCGCTGGTGTAATGGAAGCAAGCTAGATTTCGTATTACCATTGTTAGTGAGTTCCGATTTCCACTGGGCGCTCATATTTATGAAGCTATTGTGCCACATCTAAGCTAAGCTTAGTAAATAACTTATATACATCTGAAATAGACACGAACTGTGTGTGCACACAACACAAACAAACGCATCAAAAACCAAAATAAAAAAAATTAAATGATAACAACATGGACAATTTTTCATTTAAGTATTGTAAACATATTTCTATTTCAGAATGACTGGATCAACGCAAGGTCTTTTTTACGCAGGATCTTTAATGGGGCAATCCAGCGGGCATCAAACTCACATCCATAATAATGCGCATCTCGTAGACTGACTTTAAAAAAATCTTTCCTCCACCCAGCGTTGCGGTTAGCCACTTCTAGTATATATATAAAGAAGGAATGCAAAATGTTGATTATTTCGGCAACGCATATTGGTTTATTATTATATTTGAGTAAAATTCTCACCCTAATAATATCATTTGCACATGGCAAAGTACTCGGTTTAGAAAGTTTTCGGCACTATCTATCAAAACTATGCATTCGTTGTATGTTTTGTTTGTTTTGTTTTACGGCATATCAACCTCGGGGTCATTTATGCCGATTAAAGTTTTTGAAATAAATCAAATTCTTAATTGGATAATATAATGTTTATAAACTCATGTTTTATTCACACTCCCATAGATGGGACGCTAACAGGTTACTACCACTCCGGCGTCAGAGTGGACCAGGGCCTAGCAAAGGTGATGAAGGGGTGCCCTCCACATTTCCCAAAACCTCCACAACTAGAACCTCGACCATCAGATAGAGTTTAACGTCATTCCCAGGACATTTAGCACCGCAACCACCGCCTTCTAGCACCAATATTTAATAAAAAAGCGGGTTGGCGGCTGTTGCCAATAAGGGGGCAATAGCGATTGGAAATCATATAGGTGCTAGGGCTTGACGTTGGCCAGCGATGATCGGACGGGGTCTCTCGACCGCCGTCCTAGCCCCAAGATAGGGCCAAAAGTGGAGTATTGCAAGTAGATGAACTGCTCATCCACCATGGGCTCTATCCTTAAGCATCACGCGGTCGCCCACCCAACGACCAACAGGTTGGCCCCATTGGGGGGAAGTCTTACCCCTCTGCAGAGGTGCATAGCGGTTGCATTCACACCCTAGCCGACAGGGCGGGCATTTTCGTTTGTAATTCTCCAAGCCAGTTTTATTCTGCATAAACTGACATAGGTTGTTTCTTTTACCTTCAGTTTTTTATTACTTTTATTTTGTCATTTAGATTTTTGTTTTAAAAAAAACAAAACAAGTTATTATAAACTGCTCTTTAATTGCTGCCCTGTCACCCCACCACCCATTTTTGACTCACCACCCCCTAGATTCTTCCCCGCCCACATGAGGGCGTACCGCCCAACTTTGGGAAACACTGATATAAGCAATATAACTTCTTCCTTGTGTATTTTCTTGGTAGGGCGTTAAATACAAGCTGACTCAGAGACAATTGATGACTACGGGTCAACTTAATAATGTAATTGTACCCATTTAGTAAAAGGCGATGCAAATATTCGCATAGGAACAGGCCACATGGACAGCTATAGGCATATTTCGATCCTATGAAAATCGATTCTTCTCTGATAGTAAAAGCGAGAATCCTTCCAAGACTTGTAGCCGTATCGGTACTACTGTATGTGCTGCAACACTTGGACTCTAACGAAACGCTTAGAGAAAAGGCTAGATGTGCGATTACACAGGGATGCTGCGTGGCTGTCTTCAACAAAGCAGCGGTGTACGACCGTCCTTACCACCTTATCGCACCAAAACCATCCAATCAAACGAACAAGACATGCTGACATTCTGAGGACGCCAAAGACGAACTCCGTGGTTGAAGTTTTCTGCGTCATCACCTGCACAGGACCACCAGCGAAGGGGTCTAAATCAATCAGCTCTGTGCGTATACTAGATGCCGTGCGGAAGACATTTTGCTAATACCGATGACCAACATTGGTATGATTGGATGGAGAGAGAGCGAGGATAGAGAAAGAGTCTATCAGGAAAGAGAGAGAGAGAGAGAGAGGGTCATGAATCCCGTGCTATTCAGCGAGTGATGATGATGATTGATGATGTGGTGATGGTGATGGTTGATGATGCTGCATGATGCTTTACTGCTTGTTGGTGGTTGGTTGATGATTTGATGCTGTTATGATGATGATGATGATTGATGATGGTATGCTGCTGCTGGTGATGATGCTGCTGGTGATTGATGCTGATATAAAGTTTTTAAGTACAGACAAAAAAGAAATTGTAGATAATCAATATTTCGATGGCAAACAACATAAGCAAGGGATTTGTTAATGTTTCGGATAATCTTATTAAGGATATAGAATCGTATTGTCGATATATATATATATATATATATATATACTATAGCTATATTATATTGAGAGAGAGAGAGACGAGAGCAGAGAGAGAGAGCAGATTGTGTGTGTGTGTGTTGTGTGATATCACTATATCCGAGATGGGAAAAAAAGCATTTTATTTTAGCGACGAATAATTATTTTCAACAAATCTTGTTCAATCCACTTACATTGAATATTAACGGCGATTTTTTAAAAATGCAGATTAGTGCTACTCGCGACTTGTTAGAGCCTGCAAACTTATCGATGCTTGCCATATAGTATACTATATATATATATATATATATAATATATATATATATATATATATATATATATACAACCATATGTGTTTTGAGTGTAGGAGCAGACAAGAAGTCCGACAGACAGACAGACAGGCGATCATAGCTACACAACACGTAAACCTTATAGAAACGTGTCTTGGGCTATTGTAGAATCTTTTACAATTTTTAGTTATAATAATATATATATATATATATATATATATATATATACGTATATATATATATATACACATATGTATATATAATATACACATTGTTATATATATATATACATAGTATAATATAGTATATACATATATATATATAGTATGTATATGCTTATGTATTATATAATACATATGTATATATTGCACACACACATATTATTATATGTATGTAATATATATATATATATATACTATATATATATACAGATAACGATACAGACAACAGACACATACAAATACCACAGACATATATTATATATATATATGTGGGTGTGTGTGTCTGTCTGTGTGGTTCTGTGTCGTATGGGTGTGTCTGTATCATGGTATATATAGTATATATATACATATATATGCAAGTGCATATGATATAACATATATATAGTATACACACACAGCACACAGCACACACACATACAAATATATATTAGTATGATATTATTCGATACATTTATAAATATATTTATTAGATTTTCGTTTCTTTTGTGCGAGGTGGTTGTTTTTTCTTGATATTGATGTTTATTCACGTTATTGTGTAGTCTGTGGGGGGGTTTGAATGTGGGTTGTGTGGTTGTGTGTGTGGTGGGTGTGGTTGTGTGTGTGGTTGTGTGTTGTGTGTGGTCCGTTGTGGTGTGGGTTGTGTGTGGGTATCTTGTAGAGGAGAAGATTGAGCAAATATAAAGATAAACCTATAAATATATTAAATATAAGATGGGGAGGTCTCCAGGACTACTTCGAGTATTATTTTTTTATTAGTATTATTATTTTTAATTGATTTTTATTTTCTATTATTTATTATTTTTATAAATTTTATTATCTTCTATTAATTTTTTTATTATTTATATCTTAACTAGTATTTTCTTTTATAGCATCATTATACTCTAATGTTTAAATTTTAAATTCTTTTTATTTTACTTGTCTATTTATATTTTAATATACTATTCTGTTTTTTTCTGTCATGTCACCTTTTTGTCTTTGGAACACCCTAGAAATAACTTTGAGATGTATCTCTTTTTTTCATTACTTCCTGTTTCTATGGTTACAATCCACACTGTTAAAATAAATATATTTTTTTTATTATTTTTTGTTTTTGTTTGAATTTATAATATATTCAGTCTTTGGGTTTTTTTGTGATATGCTTGGTCCATAAGTGAATTGAGACCCATCTGATGAGACGAAATTTGGGGAGCCGGTTTAAATCAACTTAGATTTATATGGGCCCAATTTTCGTCGAAATAAATTTATTATGGGATTACTGTATTGAGTTCTTCCTTCCTTTATGATAAATATATAAATATATATATATATATATATATATCTTATTATAATGGAATTGTGTGTTTTTCTGTCTGTACCGAAACTATATTACTACTCAAGTTACAATTCCCTTAGTTATTGACATCGCATTCTCAATGATTTTTATTTTTTTATCTAAACCTCAATTATTATAAATTGTTTTACATTATTAATACTGTTTAACCATATCTACATACAAACAACATGCAATTAATTTATATATACAACAAAATAGCGTTTACAGTTTGAACGGAAAGGCTAATTTGCATATTGATATTAAAAATGTGATTTTAATAAATATGTGCTTAGTATTATTGATTTCTAACTGTTTGGTTTTATTTTAATGAATATAAGCAAAAATCTCTTCAATTAATCTTAAATGAAATCCATTAACAAGATAAAATAACTGTCATTTTATTCTTTACTTCCTCTTATAACTAAATACTTAAATTAGAAAAAAATAACAATGAAAGACGAGAGTGATGGAAGAGTAAGTTTCAGTTGTTCTATTCTTTATTATACTCCCTCTGTTTCAAATCTTTTATCATACTCCCTCTGTTTCAAATCTTTTTATCTGTATTCTTATTTAGTTTTATTAGTCTTTCTAATTTAATACAATATTTTATTACATTAAAACTTAAATACTTGCACCCGGCGGGTGCATGTATTTGCTAGTATATATAAAGTGAAATGGCGTTCTGGATGTTTACTACGTTTTGCTTTTGTCCAGCCGAAAGCAACAAAGAATTGAGTTCGTGTTTTTCTCTGCAAACATTTCTTGTTGCATCTATTTTATTATCTGTTTATTTCTTTTCTACGTCAATGTTCGTTTGAGTCTTCCTCCTCCCTCTTTCCTCAACCTCTTCCTCATCCTCATCCTCCTCCTTCTCCTCTTCCGCCTCCTCTTCCTCTTCCCCCCTCTTCCTCTTTGGATATGACGTTTATCGTGACAGGGAGACAATTAATTTTCGCCTGACTCACTCGATGGACAAAAGGGACATTCGAATGATGGCACTTCGTCCCTTGTGAATTATACGTGACCAACGACATAGAAGTTGGGGAGAGGCACAAACGCCAATTTGGCAGGAGGAATTTGAAGATCCAATGCCGCCAGCGTGTGGCAGATACACTCCAACACCCACTTACACCCCCCACATTATATTATATATATATATATAATATATATACTTGGTTTGATGACCACATCGGCGAGAAATTACCAAACGCCGTTAGTTCTGTGTCTACACTGTCGTAACAGATTTCATATGGTCTATCACCGATATTGAGTAGCCTTTATTTATATATATATATATATATATATATATATATATATATATAACAAACTACATGTGTGTGTGTGTGTGTGTGTTTGTATGTGTGTTTGTTTGTGTGTGTGTGTGTGTGTTTGTTTCTGTATGTGTGTGTGTGTGTGTGTTTGTCTGTGTGTGTGTGTGTGTTTGTATGTGTGTGTGTGTGTTTGTGTGTGTGTGTATGTTTGTTTGGTGTGTGTGTGTGTATGTTTGTGTGTGTGTGTTTGCATGTGTGTGTGTGTGTTTGTATGTGTGTTTGTTTGTATGTGTGTGTATGTGTGTTTGTTTGTGTGTGTGTGTGTGTGTATTTATGTGCGTGTGTGTTTGTTTGTGTGTGTGTGTGTTTGTGTGTGTGTGTTTGCATATGTGTTGTGTTGTGTGTGTGTGTGTGTGTGTATGTTTGTGTGTGTGTATGTTTGTGTGTGTGTGTGTGTGTGTGTGTGTGTGTTTTGTTTGTTGTGTGTGTCTGTTTGTTTTGTGTGTGTGTGTGTGTGTGTGTATGTTTGTTGTGTGTGTGGTTGTGTGTGTTGTGTTTGTTTGTTTTGTGTGTGTGTGTGTGTATGGGTGTGTGATTTTATAAAAAAATAAAATTACACAAGTTTCATTCACGAATGATGTTTAATAGGCCGACGCTGCAGTGTTTCGGTTTGTTTAACAAACCTTCCTCGGGGCGTACGTTTGTTTAAAGAAAAAGAAATTATTAGTGAACAAAAGTCTGTGAGCGTCTGATTTTGGTATGTGGCTGCTTTTGTTGTTATTCAAATACGTGAAAAAGACATAATTTAAAACCCCTAAATGTTAAATGTCTGAGGAATGTTTGTTAAACAAACCGAAACACTGTAGTATCGGCTTATTAAACATCACTCGTGAATGAAACGTGTTTTTTTTTATAAAATTATATATTGTCGATTTACTTCCCCTTTTTCGTTATTATATATATATATATATATATATATATATATATATATATATATATTATAGAGAGAGAGAGAGAGAGAGAGAGAGAGAGAGAGAAACAGATAGATAGATAGATAGATAGATAAGGACAGTGTGATAGATAGATAAATAGATAGATAGATAGATAGTTTAGTTTGTTTGTTTTGTTTTACGGCATGTCAACCTCAGTGGGTCATTTAATGCCGATAAAGTTTTGAAATAAATCAATTTTTAATGGATAATACAATTTTGTTTATCAACTCCTGTTTTTTTCTATTTAACCCATAGAAGGGACCCTAACAGGTACTACCACTCCGGGTCAGAGTGGACCAGGGAGCAATGGTGATGAAGGGGTGCTCCACATTCCCCAAACCTCCAAAACTGGAACCTCACCATCAGATAGAGTTTAACGTCATTCCCAGGACATGTAGACCCTCCGTCACCGCCTTCTAGCACCCATATGATAAAAAGTGGTTGGGGCTAGATAGATAGATTGATAGATAGATAGATAGATAAAGACAGGATAAGATAGATAGATAGATAAGGATAGGATAAGATAGATAAATAAGAACAGGGTGATAGATAGATAGATAGATAGATAGATAAGGACAGGATACAATTGAGAGATAGATAGATAGATAGATAGATAGATAGATGTTCCTCCTGACACGTCCACTTATTTGCATGTTCCAATGTTTCATTTGTGTTTCGTATATAGAATTAAAAAGGGAAAGCAATTCCACCTTGTTCCCGCCTCAACAGCCTGTCTGATAAACTGACATTCTCTGCGCATGTGTAAATCGTAATCATAACAGAAAGTCACTCAACTAGATGAAATGAGATGCAATAGACGAAGAAGAAAAAAAGAAGCAGAAAAAAAAGCATCAGATGGAAATGACACGTTTTCACTTCAATCTGACACAATAATCAGTTTAAAAGTGCAACCATCACATTCCTTCTCGAGAAAACAAAAAAAAAGTCATTGAAATTAGAGACAAAGTTAACTTGTAGTCTACATTCTTTCTTTTTTTTCTTTTCTTTTGTTCTTTTTCTTAAAAAGTTGGGCTAATAAATTTAAAATGTCTACAAACTTATTTAGATGTTTACAGAGATATGAAAGATTCCCGTAGATTCAGTCGTAATTTCAGTATGAATATATATATATATATATATATATATATATATATATATATATTTGAAAAATTCAAACATATATATATATTAATATATATATAATATATATTGAATTAAAAAATTCAAAAAATATAATCGAAAGCATAAAGAGCGTCCACAATAATCAACCGACGTAATTTGCGGTCCAAAAACATAACAACAAGAAATATCTTCTCATAAACACCAGAAGAATTATTAGCAACCTGATGATAGCAAAATAGCTTGAAACCTGGGTAGTTGCCTATGGAAAACAATTATATTTTAAAAATTCAGCAAATAAATAAATAAAGCTCCTACAAATTTGTGGTTGAGCACTGTGATTTCTTTGTTTCATCCCAATTTTTTTAAATATATATATATATATATATATATATATATATATATATATATTACAATATAGTTACAAGTGATAACCTACTTAAGTTTCACCCTAAGGATCTTCAGTGTTAAATCCACAGAATTAATCGAGATACTGATTAATTGCAATCGACTACACGTGTGTGTTCTTCGCGTTAAACAGTTCGTTATAACACTTGTACCTATATTGTAATAAATTTGCTCTACTAGCGTATTGAGCACATTGTATTTGTTATATCGCTGACTTACCTTTTTGAATTTTGCATCATTTAACCATCGTGACCATATTCACCGGTAAGTCACCTTTTCCATTATATATATATATATATATATATATATTATATATATATATATACTAGCAAAATATATGCACCCTTCGGGTGCAAGTATTTAGGTTTTGATGTTATAAAATATTGTATCAAATTATAAACTATTTAGAAAATGATAAACTGAGAGGGTATAATCGAGAAATAGAACAGCTTTAGATTTAACTCTTCTATCATCTTCTTTCACTCCCGTCTTTCATTTTTCCTAATTTATCTATTTAGTTAGATTATGAAGTATTTAATAAAATCACAGTTCTTTCGTTTTGTTTATGGATTTCTTTTAAGATTTATCCCCGAGATTTTTGCTCAGATTTGTAAAGAGAAAACCAAACAATTAGAAATCAATAATACTAAGCATATATTTATTAAAATCAAATTTTAAATATCAATATGCAAATTAGCCTTCTCGTTCACACTGTAAACCGCTATTTTTTTGTATATATAAATACAATTACATGCCATTAGTAGGTAGATATGGTCAACAGTATTAATAAGGTATAACAATTTTATTAATAATTGAGGTTTAAATAAAAATTAATTCATGGTAAATGTGACGTCAATAACTAAGGGAATTATGACTTGAATAGTGATTTAGTTTCGGTTACAGACAGTCGCTTTAATTTTTCCGTTGCAGTGGCATCAGTAAATAATCCAAAACTTCTCGCTCAATATATTAAAAACATAGAGCAGTAATAAAAATATATATATATAAAGTTTCTAAGTGATCCTCACATAGGCATGAAACCAACAGTCACTAAGCTTCTACGCACCGCACAATTGTTTGCTGAGGTTCGCTTGTCATGATTATTTTCTATAATTATCGAATTTTATACGATATACGCATTGTAATTGCCTTCAATACATGACAAAAGTCATATGAGTTCAAAACAAAAACCTTGACCAGGTTGTCAAGGTTTTTGTTTTGAACTCATATGACTTTTGTCTCCGCTCTTAACAACACGGAGTATAAACAAGCTCTGATGACGATTTTCATGAATTCGAAATATTGTTCAATATCAGCTATGTTATAAAATGTTTTCACTTTAACAGCATTTTGTGGTGTTTTCATATCTTATATATATATATATATATATATATATATATATATATATATATTAGACAAGTTTGGTTAAACGCCACAGACAATTCAAGTCTGAGGAGTTTTTTCATGGTCCTTTCAATTTTTCTTGCGATCTTTTTTGTGTTTGGGTGGAGAAGTTGTAATAGTCCACCAAATCCTTTTATTCGAGCGCTTTCGGCTGGTTTATCAGCCATCATCAGGTGGGGAAACGATGTTAAGTTTTTTTTTTCCAAGTGCCAACTTCTCCACCCAAACACAAAAAAGATCGCAAGAAAAATTGAAAGGACCATGAAAAAACTCCTCAGACTTGAATTGTCTGTGGCGTTTAACAAACTTGTCTAAAAGAAAAAATGCTGCCGAAGTATATATATATATATATATATATATATATGTGTGGGGTGGGGAATGTGGTCCCCTTATACATTCTCATGTCCGGTATCACCAGGTGTCCTAACACATAATTAGCTTGAAAAGGATTTTAAACAATCCGAAACATGTGTCCATTTTTATTACAATATATATATATATATATATATATATATATATATATATATATCTGGTTGTGGTTGTGTGTGTGTGTGTGTGTGTGTGTGTACCACCTTTCTTCATCCCTACGTGATGTTCTGCTTGCTCCGTCAGGATGACAGCCCAGAGACCTTGGAGGTCTTTGAAAATGTTCTAATACGTCACTTGAGTTAACATGGCACACACTACTGACATCCGACACCAGTCCGTCTCCCCGGGGATTCCGTGGGAGAGTTTTCTTTTGGGGATTTACATGCATTTGCAATAATCAGTCGACCTGTCTATCGGATGAGACAATCTACCCTGGGATATCAAAGTTTGAACTGACAGAAGAAGTTCTGTGTGCGCCCAACGAAGATTGCGTTGCAGCAAATCGTAAATTTTTGTCTGCAAATGTACTTGTTCGGTTTACAATAGTCTCCCTCGTCAGCGAGATATGGACGTCTAAAAATGTTCAGTATTTGAGATGGGATCTTTATCTTGGCTTCAATAGCGACACGTGCCAATGAAATTATGCCGCTAACACAAGCTCTCTCTCTCTCTCTCTCTCTCTCTCTCTCTCTCTCTCTCTCTCTCTCTCTCTCTCTCTCTCTCTCTCTGTTATAGTTATTGGCATTTCAGTCTCGGAAGACTATAATATAGTTTTAGTATCCCTGAAGTTACAACGCTTCCTATATTTGAAAATCCAATGTTTGAAAGACATGCTAATGAAAGACCGCCCAGCAAGGACCTACATTGACCAACTCTGCACAGATACTGGATACTGCGCAGAGGACCTCCCTGGGACAATGAATGATAAAGATGGTTGGCGAGAGATTGTCATGGATATCAGTACTAATTGCGCGAGATGTTGTTGATGATGATGATATGGTTTCAAGTATTGCTATCTAATACTAATAATTTGCACACAGTTATATGGTTTCAAGTATTGCTATCTAATACTAATAATTTTCACACAGTTATATGGTTTCAAGTATTCCTATCTAATACTAATAATTTTCACACAGTTATATGGTTTCAAGTATTCCTATCTAATACTAACAATTTGCACAATAATATCTAATATAGAAACCCTTACTTGATCCCTTATATTTCTTATCTTGTGCCAACCATAGATTAGTAATTACTTCATACCTCTAAGTTCGTTTCTTACATTTGCCCTTTACCGTTCTTTTTTTTTAAGCGGACACACAACCAATTTATATTTAAAAACAGACACACCTGAAGATACACGTGTGTATACACACCAAAGACAAAACAATTATTCCTTGTTTCTCTAATGGATTTTTACATAAACATCACAAAAAACAAAACTAAAATTTCGAAAAGTTTAAAAGTCAACGAAAATAACGTGTTAATTATTGTTGCTGAAGTGTCTGCTAATCTGGATAGAATCTTGAAGCTGCGAGGAACTTTCTTTCTTGACATTTTCAAAAACAAACATCAACCAGACCAACAACAACAACAACAACAATAACAACAATAACAATAAACAAAATTGGTTCTAATTCTTTTCGGTTGGAAGCTATGAAACTTTATTTGCTTTTCTTTTACATATTTTTATATTTTGGCGATTTTCACTGAAAGGTTCCATAATCCAAGATTTTCCAGTTTACCAAAGAGAATGCTTCAATGATTACCTATTATCATTCTGTTAGACACGACGGATTAGGGGGGGGGTCATTTTTTCTTTCCTTTTTTTTTTGGTTTGTTTTTGTATTTTGTTTTGTTTTTGTCTTTGTATTCTGGGGTTTTTTGTTTGTTTTTGTTTTGTTGGGGGGTTTTTTTGTTGTTGTTGTTTTTTTGTTTTTTTTGAGGGTGTGGATTGGATTTTTTTTTTAAAGAATTTCTTCTGGAGAAAAAAAAACTTTTATTTTTCGTGTTTTACTTTTTGTCTGATTATCCTTTTCATTTCTTCTTCTTCTTCTTCTTCTTCTTCTTCTTCTTCTTCTTCTTCTTCTTCTTCTTCTTTCCTTTTCTTTTTCTTCTTCTTCTTCTTCTTCTTTCCTTTTCTTTCTTTTTCTTCTTTCCTTTTCTTTCTTTTTCTTCTTTTTCTTCTTCTTCTTCTTTCCTTTTCTTCTTTTTCTTATTCTTCTTTCTTTTCTTCTTCTTCTCCTTCTTCTCTTCTTCTTCTTCTTTCCTTTTCTTTTTTCTTCTTCTTCTTCTTCTTCTTCTTTCCTTTTCTTCTTCTTCCTCTTCTTTCTTCTTCTTCTTCTTCTTCTTCAAACATTGTTAACATTTACATATGCTACGCATTCTGACGACTATTTCTTTCTTTTTTATTGTTTTTTTTCTTTCTTCTTTTCAAACCTTTTTACTTTTTCTGTTTTTTTTATCTTTTATTTTTCATTTTTTTACCTACTTATTTATCCTTATTTTCTTTTCTTTTTTTTTCTATCTACTTATTCATCTTTTACCACTTTTTATTTTTCTGTTAATTTATTTTTACTTATTTCATTCTTCTATGGTCCTTTTTTTTCTCCTTCAAGGCATCGATTAAAATTCTTTCTTTTTTCAATGATTATTGCTCGTCTATTTTTTCTGTGTTTTTTCCTACTTAATTATTGTTTTTGTTCTTACCTCCACATTTTCAAATACCGAAAGCATAATACTAGGATTAAAACAAACTGTTTCTATCTATCTATCTATCTATCTATCTATTTAAGTCTGATCATATCTTTCAAATAACATGATAAAATATATATACATATACGTGTCTCTGTGTGTGCATATATATAATATATATATATATATATATATATATATTATATATATATATAAGATATTTGGATGTTTGTTTATTTTAGAAACGTTGCTGAATAAAGTATATATTAAATTTTTACTTGAAGGCACTTACAACGTATGTATCGCATAAAATTCGATACTTTGTAAGTGCCTTCAAGTAAAAATTTAATATATATAATATATATATATATATATATATATATATATATATATATGTGTGTGTGTGTGTGTGTGTGTGTGTGTGTGTGTGCTTAATTGGAGTCGTACCTAATTTTGAAAATTAATTAATTAATAATGAATTAGGCGGGAATTCATTATTAATTAATTAATTAATTTTCAAAATTAGGTACGACTCCAATTAAGAACATATTCTCCCTAAAATTGTCGGCAAAAAGCCATTCCAAACACACCGTGTTTACAACTTATCATATATATATATATATATATATATATATATATATATATTCATATAGATAAAAGGTGGCCTACCGGTGAATATGGGCACGATCGTTGGAGGTGCACAGAATCCAGGGGTTAAGTCTGCGATAAAACAAATACAAAGTGCTCAATACAAAGTAGAGCAAATTTATTAAATTTATTAGTCTCCCTATAACGTAATACCTTATTCAATGAACCCACGTGTAATCGGCTGCAATTAATCGGTACCTCGAAGATCCTTATGCTGAAACTCGAGTAGGTTTCTATTGTATCCATTTCTTTAATATATATATATATATGTGTGTGTGTGTGTGTGTGTGTGTGTGTGTGTGTGTGTCTATGTGTGTCTGTGTGTGTGTGTGTGTGTGTGTATTTGGGCAGCATTTTTTCATTTATGCATGTTGAATTAAACAAAAGACACATCTCCTGTTTAACCATTTTATTTGTGATTTTTTCAAGTTTTCTGGCCAACTTTTTAATATTTGGGTGGAATTCCTGGATTAGTCCACCAAAGTTCAGGTCCCGAGTACTTTCGGTACTTCGAAGTGCCATCATCAGGGATGGTGTATTCCAGTTTTTTTGTTTTTTTTTTTCAAATTATATTAATGTGGAGGCTGGAAGGAGAAGAATTGGTGAGAAAGGTGTTATAGGCATTTTAGAATGTGTGTACTGCATTGGAAATTAATTTTGTTTAAGGATGGTTTGTATTGTTTTATGTATAAAGCTTCTAGTATTTGGAGTTTTTGTTTATTTTTTTCTTTGTGCAGAATGTGTGTATTTTCCGTTAGAATATTTCGGTAATTAGAGTGGGGGCATGAATGTAATTTTAGGTGTTGTGAAATGGAGCTATTATCTGTTAAATATATATATATTATTGTTGATGTTGTGCATGTTATATATATATATATATACTTTGGTGCGGTACCAAGTTTCTTGGTACAAGGTGATTCTAGGCTGGTCCTAATTCTCTACCGGTAGTTTGTTGTAGAGTTCAGGTTCCGTATGAGAGCTCAATGTTTAACTATTGTAAATAGAGCAAAATTATTTGTGAATAAAAAGACCTTAAATACCATGGGTATCGTGATTATGGACCATTTCCACTCGTGAGTATTGCCATATATATATATATATATATATATATATATATATATATAATATATATATACACACATAAACCACACACACATATATATATATACACACACACACACACACACATATATATTATATATATATATATATATATACTCCCGAGGGCATTAAATGATAGGGACGGTTGGCGAGAGATGGTCATGGATATCCGTGCTACTAGCGTAACATGATGCTTTATATATATATAAAAAAACAGCAAATAGTTTGATTGTAAAAATATACTACCAAACATCAACCGGGAAGAAAAAAAATGTTGGAAAAAAGAAAAGACCAAGATAGTCGTACGAACAAAAAAATAATCTATTGGTACAATATTTGGCCAAATGAAAAAACAATTTATATGTATATATATGTATATAAGATATATATATATATATATTCATATAACCGCTAGGAGAATAAGCTAATAAGTAAAAAGTGCTCAATACCTAAGTAGAGCAAATAATATATATAAATCTAATGAGTCAGACGAACCTACTATTAGTTTCGCTTAATGCTCTTCAGGGCTAAGATCTGATTCAGATCTTAGCCCTGAAGAGCATTAAGCGAAACTAATAGTAGGTTCGTCTGACTCATTAGATTTATCTCTCTATATATATATGTGGGTGTGTGTATATATATATATATATATATATGTGTGTGTGTGTGTGTGTGTGTGTGTGTGTGTGTGTGTGTGTGTGTCTAATCGTTCATCTATAACTGTTAGTCCATTTTCTTTTAATATCCATTTCTATATTATCATACCTGAATATTACGAGAGCAAAATTCCCTCACGTATTTCCCTGAATCGAATACGCTATCTTTTCACGCAAACTAATCTCCCAATATTCATCCCGCGTCTTCAAGATGGAAATCAAATTATCTATAGACAGTCGCCCAATTAGAGACAAATATATTTGATGATGCGATAAATAAAGAATTCTCCTCCTTTTCCAGGTTCGCCCGTATCCTTCACCATTAAGCTTTATCTACCTATGCATATTCGGCATTCTTTCAAGCTAGACAGTCAATGATGAGGAAGCAGGGTAAGATCTTGACAAAATATGATTCGTGGGTGATGGTGGTTGGGGGGGGGGGGTATCGTGATGGGTAGAAGGAATGTCATATCTTGAATCTTGTCACTCCAGTCCAATTCCTCCAAGAAGAAATCCAATTCTAATCGTCGTCAATTTTCCGCCTCAGGTCAACAAAATTGGCGCTAAATTATTCGTGTTCGTTTATTTTTCTTCCCAACTCCATTCTGTTAAACCGTCAAATGGCCAATGGCGATTGCCTAGGATATTTTAATGAACCCTTTTATGGGATTCCGTATCCAACTTTGTGGAAAACGTTCGGAGTCTGGTTCACAGGAATAATAATAATAATAATAATAATAATAATAATAATAATAATAATAATAATAACTGAAAAAGTTATGGAATAATAATAATAACATAACTGAAAAAGTTATGGAATATGAAAGTGAAAGTGATACCGATTGTAGTTGGTGCACTTGGAACAGTCCCAAAAGGATTAGAAAAGGGCTTGGAAAGTTTGGATATCAGAGGAAGGATTGAAACCATTCAGAACACTGCACTGCTGCAATCTGCCAGAATACTCAGAAGAGTCCTGGAAACCTGAGGAGACTTGCTGTCACTCAGACTCCAGTGAAAGACCATCAGCTAACACTGATGTGAAAACTCAAAAGGAGTAAATAATAATAATAATAATAATAATAATAATAATAATAATAATATATAAAAATAGATTTTTGAAACATATTGCCTGAGGGGTGGGAGTAAAAAATTCAATGTCAGCGAGTTTGTACCCCAAGTAAGTAAAATCATCAAATTCATTAAAGGATTAAAAAATAAAACAATTTGAAATGTAAACTTTAAATATGTAAAATAAAAATGAAAACAAACTGTATATAGATATATAATACCAGTCATGTATTCATTAAAACTTGTTTAAAAAAAACAATGAGGACTGTCTAATGTTGCATGTTCAAATTTTAAGTGTATTTATTCTGTTATGACGATTTTGGGTAATGTGACGTAAACAGTGACGTAGTTTTTGTTACAAAGAAAAATTGGAAGCGAATCTCCATTAATAATAATAATAATAATAATAATAACTAGCAGGGCCTGTGGATATACCACAGTATGATAATTGATTATTACAAAGTTTGATATTGCAAAATATTTCGATATGTAAAAAGCATAACAATCTTCATTTTAACTCTCTCTCTCTCTCTCTCTCTCTCTCTCTCTCTCTCTCTCTCTCTCTCTCTTCTTCTTCTTAGTTCCCAAATCTCTTTTCTATGTTCGTCTCACCGACCATTTATTTTGGATAACTTCGATTTCATTAATTAACAAGAAAAAGAACTTGTTACCTAATGGATTTTGCTGTTTTTTTAAATAGCCAAATACTAGGACTTTTCCAAAGAATAAAACAAAAAACTGTAGCGTATGGGGGTGACGGTGATGCCAATTGTATATGGCTAACTTGGAACAGTCTCTAAAAAGGCTGAAGGAATTGGAAATCAGAGAAAGAATTGAGACCATACAAACCACCGCATTATTAAAAATGGCTAGAATACTCAGAAGAGTCCTGGAAACCTGAAGAGACTTGCTGTCCCTCAGACTCTTCTGAAAGATCATTAGCCGACAGTGGTGTGAAAAACTCACAAGAAGTAAAATAATAATGGAGAAATGTAAAAGATAAATAATTAAAGGAATAGAATTGTATAATCAGGAAAACATCAAAACACTTAGAGAAAAAGAAAACCAAGACTACCAGGGAATACTGGAAGCGGACAAATTCAAACCAAATACATTAGGCCTAAAATGGGAATCTAAAACGATTTTTCTATAATGTACCCAAATCCTGAACTATTTCTATACTGTACTCAAGTCCAACACTGTTTCTATACTGTACTCAAATCTAAAACTATTTCTATAGTGTACTCAAATCTAAAACTATTTCTATACTGTACTCAAATTCTGAAATATTTTTATACTGTACTCAAATCCAAAACTATTTCTATACTGTACTCAAATTCTGAACCATTTCTATACTGTACTCAAATCCTGAACCATTTCTATACTGTACTCGAATCCTGAACCATTTCTATACTGTACTCAAATCTAAAACTATTTCTATACTGTACTCAAATCCTGAAATATTTCTATACTGTACTCAAATCTAAAACTATTTCTATATTGTACTCAAATCCTGAATTATTTCTATACTGTACCCAAGTCCAAAACTATTTCTATACTGTACTCAAATCCAAAACTATCTTTATACTGTACTCAAGTCCAAAACTATTTTTATACTGTACTCAAATTCTGAACCATGTCTATACTGTACTCAAATTCTGAACCATTTCTATACTGTACTCAATTCCAAAACTATTTCTCTACTGTACTCAAACCCTAAATAATCTATCTAATGCACTCAAATCCTGAATTATTTCTTTACATTCGTCCAACACTGAAGCTGTCTAGCTGAAACCCATCAATATACAAGCCTCGTTTTAGTTCTAGCGGAATTCTATCCAAATACACGAGGAGGCCCAAGTTATCGTAATTTTAATTCAATATTTAGACTCTAAATATGTTTAGATGTGTCGTGTTAGCGGTTTCTAGTATGCGACACTGGTTTCAAAATACAAGAAAATTAAATATTTCCCCTTCGTCAACGAAAAATTCACAGATGGTTAAAAGACAGAAATATAAAATGGCCTGAATAAATAACTGGCTCCCCCAACCAACTACCCTTGCCCCCTTGGATCTTATTTGCTTTATTGATTCTATGTCCATTGACCGGAAGTCACCGAGGGCAGAAGACATTCGAGATTTTCACAAATAAACCCCGAGAATAGGTAAACAAACATTTTGCTTTTATTTTAAAAGATTAAGACATGCGCACAACCGTTTTATTGGGCTTGGGTTTCGGTTAGTTCAGTCCATTCGACAAAAAATTGGCGCCATATCTGATAATTTGGGAATGGGCGGGGGGTCAAGAAATTATTCCTCATAAAAAAAATCATGAAAAAGAAAATATTACTTGGCGATTTATTCAGGCGCTCGTGTACGTAATGGTTATTGTCCTCTGAAATGGAAACGATGAACAGAGTTCAAATTCAGGACGGGGCTGTTTGCATTTAACGTAGCGTTAATACCACAAGGAAAGAGTTGTCTTTGTTATGGCCCTACACAGCATCTGGTGGTGAGACTCATGTTCTAGAGATCTGAGAGATGTGGATTACTCCTTCGTTGTCATTACTCTTGTTTCTACTCTGACCCGGAGTGGTAATACCTGATAGGGTACCATCTATTTCAGTTTTTAATTTATTTGTATCAGATAAAATATGTGAAACCATAAAACTGTGTGCAAGTTATTTGTGTTAGATAAGAATACTTGATACCATATAATATGTGTAAATTATCAGTGTTAAAATAGGAATACTTAATACCAAATAACTGTAAATTATTTCTATTAAGAATACTTACTTGAAACTATATTGTCTACTAAATTTTTGGAGGCGCGTGGTCTAATGGTTAGAGTCATAGAAAATGGACTCGTCGACCCGAGTTCAATTCCTGGACGAAGCTGTTTGAATTTCATATAGCGCTAATACCCTTGGAAAGGTATGAATCCAATTCTCCCTCCAGCTATGGATAATAGCCGGGAACTGGGCTCTTTAACCCCTGGCTAGGTAACCAGTCTAGGAGAAGGAAAACTCTGAATTCAAACCTGTTAAACTCCGTTTTAAGAAATTGACCTTGTGTCACATCCTGCTCTGCGGAGGGGTTGGTAAAATATATATTGTCTACTAAATATCATTATTAGTTACTTGAAATCATATATATATATAATAATATAATATATATACAACCCCTCCGCACGAGCAGGATGTAACACAAGGTCAATTTAATTTAAGGCGGAGTTTAAACAGGTTGAATTTAGAGTTTTCTTCTAGACAGTTTACCTAGCCAAGGTTAAAGAGGCCGGTCTGCCTGCTATTTACCCATAGCTGGTGGGCAAATTGGATTCATACTTTCCCACGGGTATTAGCGGCAATGTTAAGTTCAACACAGCTTCGTCAAGGAATTGAACTCGAGTCGCGAGTCCATTCCTATGACTCTAACCATTAGACTATGCGCCTCCACACTTGAAATCATATAACTGTGTGCAGACTATTTGTATGTCAGTGATGTTATCCAAGGATCCTTCGGTGTTTTGGGTCTTTCAACATCATACACGTTCAACTAGGTGACCCAGCTGGTGTTGATCAAGCACAAGATTATGGCCAGTTAATGAGATCTCCAACAGCTATAGGTAATAGTAGGGCTGACTGGGCTTTTTAACCTTTATTAGGTAACCAGTCTAGGAGAAGGAAAACTGAATACAAACCTGTTAAACTCCACTAAAAAATGACTTTGTTTTACATCCTATGAGTGCAAAGGGGTTGGTAAATATATATAAAATATAACTAAAGATTATTATTAAAGATTAATATAGTTTGTAATGCATTTATTATACTATGAGATATAACAGACAATTTTATTGAAGAATAATTATGGTTTGTGATTCATTCATAATACAGTGAAATCTTATTATAATGGAGATTGTGTGTTTTTCTGTCTGTAGCCGAAACTATATTACTATACAAATCACAATTCCTTTTGTTATTTACATCACATTCTCCATGATTTAATTTTTATTTAAACCTCGATTATTAATAAAATTGTTTAACATCATTAAGACTATTGACCATATCTACATACTAATAACATGCAATTGTATTTAAATATACAACAAAATAGCGGTTTACAGTATGAATGGGAAGGCTAATTTGCATATTGATCTTAAAAATTTGATTTTAATAAATATATTCTTATTATTATTGATTTCTAATTGTTTTTGTTTTTTTTTCTTATTGAATATAAGCAACAATCTCGGGGATAAATCTTAAAAGAAATTCATTAACAAGAAGAAATAACTGTAATTTTATTCTTTACTTCCTATTTTAACTAAATACTTAAATTAGGAAAATTCACCAATGAAAGACGAGAGTAATGGAAAATGATGGAAGAGTTAGTTTCAAAGTTGTTCTATTTTTCGATTATACCCCCTCTGTTCCAAATCTTTTTATCTGCATTCTTATTCATTTTCATTAGCCTTTCTAATTTAATATGATATTTTATTATTTTAAAACTAAGTACTTGCACCCGGAGGGTGCATATATTTACTAGTATAACTAAAGATTATTGAAACATAACATAGTTTGGGATTCAGTCATAATACTATAAAATATAGATGATTTTTATTGAAGAATCATATCATTTGTGATCCATTCATAATACTATGAAATATAAGTAAAGATTATTGAAACATAACATATTATTTGAAGTTATAATTGTTTGCTAAGGATCATTATTATTATTATTATTATTATTATTATTATTATTATTATTATTATTATTATTATTAGCTGCTTGAACCCTAATAAATGCTTGCAAACAAATGAACATTATTAAATAGGCTTTGGTTGATTGGATTTTACGGCATGTCAACCCATGGAATATTTCATGCCAAATATGTTTTTGTTTTATTCATTATTATTGGGTATTCAATTTTTTAACAATTTTTAGCTCATTTTTAAACTACCTTTTTGATCTATTTAACCCATAAATGTGACCCAAACAGGTACTACCACTCCGAAATAGAGTGGACCTGGGATTAATGCCAATGAAGATGTATTCCAGACTCCAAAGTGCTCCAGAATTGGAACCTCGCCACTAAATGCTGTTTAACGTCATACCCAGGACATATTAGATAGGAATATTTTCTAGAAACCATATAATTGTGTATGAAATATTAACATCGGATTAGAATGCTTGAAACTATGCAACTGTGCGCAAAGAAATGTTTATAGAAATAAAATGCATTTAAAAAATTAGAAATTAATCAATTTTGGCATTAAATAACCCTTAAAGAGTTAATATGCCGTTAAACAGATAATTCTAAGGATTTTCTGAGTATAAATCTTTTTTGTCCCTAAAAGAGCAATATAGAAGAAGAAGAAGAAGAAGAAGAAGAAGAGAATGAAATGAAGATGCCATTGAAGAAGAGGAGGAGGAGGTGGAGGAGGAAGAGGAAATGAAGATGCAAGTGAAGAAGAAAGAAGAAGAGAGAGAGAAAAACGAAAGAAGAAAAAGAAAAAGAGAGAAGAAGAGAAGAGAGAGAGAGAGAGAAAAAAACTAAAGGCAGAAAGAAGAAGAAGAAGAAGAAAAGAGAGAGAAAAAAACTAAAGGAAGAAGAAGAAGAAGAAGAAGAAGAAGAAGAATGAAATGAAGATGCCATTGAAAGAAGAGGAGGAGGAGGAGAGGAGGAAATGAAGATGCAAAGTGAAAGAAGAAAAGAAGAAGAAGAAGAAGAAGAAGAAGAGAATGAAATGAAGATGCCATTTGAAGAAGAGGAGGAGGAAGGTGGAGGAGGAAGAGGAAATGAGACAAGTGAAGAAGAAGAAGAAGAGAGAAACTAAAAGGCAGAGAGAAGAAGAAGAAGAAGAAGAAGAAGAAGAAGAAGAAGAAGAAGAAGAAGAGAGAGAGAAGAAAAAAACTAAAGGCAGAAAGAAGAAGAAGAAGAAGAAGAAGAGAGAGAAAAACTAAAGGAAGAAGAAGAAGAAGAAGAAGAAGAATGAAATGAAGATGCCATATTGAGAAGAGGAGGGGAGGGGAAGGAGGAGGAGGAGGAAATGAAGATGCAAGTGAAGAAGAAGAAGAAGAAGAAGAAGAAGAATGGGAAAGAAGAAGAAAGAAGAAGAAGAGGAGGAGAGAGAGAAAAACTAAAGCGAAGAAGAAGAAGAAGAAGAAGAAGAAGAAGAAGAAGAAGAAGAAGAAGAAGAAGAAGAAGAAGAAGAAGAGAAAAACTAAAGGCAGAAAGAAGAAGAAGAAGAAGAAGAAGAAGAAGAAGAAGAAGAAGAAGAAGAAGAAAGGATTACGAAATATTTGCCAGTTTAGAGAAACTTGATAGTGTCACCTGTCTCCCACTAAGACGACTTCCGGCTTCATTGCGGCTGCGCAATTTGGAACAAGTGATTCTTAAAGAGGTAATGCTAGAGCCGAGCTGTGCAATGGATTCCATCGATTTCGTTTCACAGTGAGAAGAACGAAACTGGAAACATTGGACGTCATTAACGTCACTCTTCTAA
>CM042163.1:3128163-3143163 GCA_023376005.1 Doryteuthis pealeii
TAGATTTTATACTCTCCTCTAGATAATACAAATTGTAAAAAGCCGCATATCATTGTATCAACTTAACATGTCTGTCAATTTTCATCATGATCGGATCAATGGAATAGACGCCAACTGGTTACACCCAAACAGACAGAAATTCATATTTATGTAGTATAATATGTGACGCGTGTGTGTATGTGTGTGTGTACGCGTCTGTCTCTGTTGTGTGTGGTGTGTGTGTGTGTGTGTGTGTGTGTGTGTGTGTGTGTGTGTTGTCCTTTAGCTTGTTATGAAAATCTTAATGTATGAAGTCGCCTTCCATAGAATCATGGTTAGAAAATTGATCACGAACGTCGTTACCGGCATTATCTTTACTGAGAGCTCTAATATGATGACCCTGTGCCAGATTGAGATTATCTTATAAAATAGCTACATATATACTAATTGTCTTAAAGCAAACAACTATAAGGATTTTTTTTAATTTTCAGGGAAGAAATCTCTCTAAACTGATGGCCTTGTGTCAAACTTGACTAGACGGGATAAATTTAGTCGCTTGCTGACGAATGAATATTCGCAAATTAGTTATTTACACTATCACCAGGGAGTTAAATCCCCACTGGCTGAGGCTCTATCCTTTTGGCCTTGTGCCAAACTGTACTATTTACGTAGGGCCTCATCCAAAGACTTTCAAATTGAATTGGCATGTCAATGTTAGTGATAAATCCTCACTGAGTACTCCATTATTTTAACCCTGTGTCATATATATAAAAGTAATTGATAATTTGCTTGAAGCATTGTTAAGTATGTTATAGAATATTAAAATTTGAAGGCAATACAATGCGTATAAAAAATAAGAACAAAAAGATGTTTTTTTGTCTTATCGATATCAAAGAAACTTTATCATCAGAGACGAAAATCATAAATGGACGTGCTTAAGTTGTTTTTTTGCGTGGTGATACTTTCTTCTTTTTTTTTCCTTCTTTATATATATATATATATATATATATATATTATATATATATTATATATATAAAGCAAAGAATATTAAAAGGAAGTGGTATATATATATATTATATATTAAATTTTTTACTTGAAGGCACTTACAATGCATGTATCGCATAAAATTGATACTTTTCTTATGGAAAATGAACTTGACAAGTGTAATCCCGGCAAAGGATCGATCGGTGTGTAGAACATCGTACAGACTGTTTCGACTTTGCATAGTTATTTACGTTATATTCTAAAATGGTTATATATATATATATATCAAATTCATATATATATATATATATATATATATATAGTATCCAATAGCAACTTTAACTTTTCTGTTGCAGTGGCATCAGTAAATAATCCAAAAGTGCACAATATATATAAAAAAAATCATAGCGTAGTAGTAGTAGTAGTAGTAGAGTAAAAGTGAAGTGACTACCATGGTTTCAATCCAGATGATTTCGTCAGGACCCTACCCTACGCGTAACTAATTCGATATAATTCCTTAGTTAAACTCAGATACATTTCTGATAATAATGGTTGAACGCTACTTTATTTTTCTCTCAAATTTCGCGTACGGCCAATTCCACACGTGTATTAATTCCTTAGTTCTCATTTCTGTATTGTTATTAATTTAATTCTAATTATAAATAATAGCCAGTAAAAGCAGTTAAAATTTAATTCTAATGATATTTTAGGGGTTTAATATTACTAATTTATAGGTTTTCATTGTTCTTATAATATATAATATATTTATCATATATATATATCATATATATATATATATATATATATATATATATATATATATCATCATCATCATCATCATCATGTCGCGCATGCAGCACGGGTATCCATGACAATCTTTCGCCAAACCCTCCTTATCATTCATTACACCTGGGAGCTCCCTGCGGAGCAGCCAGCATCCTCACATAGCTGGTCAATGTAGGTCCTTGCTGGGTGCCCCACACTTGCATGTCCATGTGTTGGCTTCCACAGGGGAACGTCGCTTATGAGTTCATCCTTGCTTCTCCAGCAGTGTCCTGCATGACTTGTCCGTCTCACTCGGATAGTTTGTGAGATGGGGGGCAGGTGACCGTACAGCTGTTTCCTTGTGGGGTGCTGTTTCCACGACTTGTTCAAGACTGCACGCAGCATTATTGTGCAACTCCCATCTAGCTTATTCTCAAGACGCTTTGTTAGGGTCCAGGTGGTGCAGCCATATAAAGCAGCACCACACAACCACAGCCGGAAGAACTGTCGCTTCAGCTTGTCAGGGAGACCGACCTCCATATGACTGATAAACTATTTTGTGGCTGACCCTGCCTTGCTATCCGTGTATTAACATCGCTCTCTGTGGAGGAGAATATTACAACCTAGGTACGTGAATTGTTCTACTACTGGCTTAAGAGGCTTGCCGTTTCCTTATATATACTAGCAAAATTTATGCACCTCTCCGGGTGCAAGTTTTTAAGTTTTAATATAATAAATAATCATGTTAAATTAGAAAGGCTAATAAAACTAAATAAAAATGCAGATAAAAAGATTTGGAATAGAGGGGGTATTATCGAAAAATAGAACAGCTTTGAAACTAACTCTTCCATCATTTTCCATTACTCCCGTCTTTCATTGTAAATTTTCCTAATTTAACTCTTTACTTAAATGGAAGTAAATGAATATTACAGTTTTTCTTCTTCTTAATGAATTTTTTTCAGATTTATCCCAGAGATTTTTGCTCATATTCAATAAGATAAAACCAAACAATTGAAATCAATAATACTTAGCATATATTTATTAAAAATCAATTTTTAAAGATCAATATGCAAATTAGCCTTCCCATTCACATGTAAACCACTATTTTGTTGTATATATAAATACAATTGCGTATTATAAGTATGTAGATATGGTCACAGTGTTAATAATGTAAACAATTTTATTATTTCATTGAGGTTGAAATAAAATCATGGAGAATGTGATGTGATGTAAATAACTAAGGGACTGTGAATTGAGTAGAATATAGTTTCGGTTACAGACAACAAACACACATCTCCATTATAATAAAGATAATATATATATATTATATATTATATATATATTATATATATATATATACTGTTATTTCTGTTTAGGGAATTTGTGACATCGATACCAGGAACTAACTTCTCCGCACGAATCTTTTTTTTTTTTTTTTTTTTTTGGGGGGCAGAGGGTACGTTTTATTTATAGCAAGACATGAAGTATTTTTTCCGGGGGCAATTTTTTCTTTTTTTTTCTTTTTTTTTCTTTTTTTTTTTTTTTCTTTTTTTTTTTTTTTCTTTTTTTCTTTTTTTTTTTTTTCTTCTTTTTTTACCTTTTTTTCTCTTTTNTTCTTTTTTTCTTTTTTTTTTCTTTTTTTTTTCTTCTTTTCTTTTTTTTTTTTCTTTTTTTTTTTCTTTTTTTTTTTTTCTTTTTTTCTTTAATTCTTACGGAATTTGCAACTGATTAGCAAAAAGTCTCAGAAAATGACGATAGATCAGACGTGCGTACTTTATTTCTCGTATTCAAAAACAATTACCGAAGTGAGATTGGATTTCTCCTTTGACCAAAAAATGTTTCAACAAATGATTAGAAAAAGATTTACGACTTCCTGGCCAATTCCGACACACAAATGAAAATAAATCATTTGCGTTTCCCTCTTGAAAGTTAAAACATTTTCAAAACTTCCATATTTTATGTAGTAGATGTGTGTCTGTCTGTCTGTCTGTCGTTCTATAACGAATAAACTATCGTAACCACCAATCCCTCACAATTCCTAGTTTATTACGTATTATATTTTCAAATGGTTATTTAAATAATCTATATTTAATCTTAATTAGTATCTTTTTATTAACAAGTAAAGTCTTCGGGGCGGCCTAATGTCGTATCAGCCATGCAGCAAGGAGTCTATCCCCTTTTCACTAGCGCTAGACCAAGGAGATTTATTTAGCGTCTGAGGTGGAGCGCCACACCACCATCAGCTCTTACTTTACCGCACAGATCCCTTTGCTACTCATGCACTGAGTGGCGGAGTGCGGTATCGAACTAGAACCTTTGTTTTTCTAGCCAACGCTCTACCGACTGAGCCTAACCCGGCTTTCTAGCGCTATTGAAAAGGGGATAGACTTCCTCGCTGAGCTGGTTTGATACCGACTTTAGGCCAGCCCCGAACCGTAACTTTACGTTACTACTTATTAACAATGATCTCTATAACAAGGTCTAGCTGAGAAGTTTTGCCTCAAATAAGGATCCTTCATATTATTAATTCTGAGTATTGTACCGTCGCATCCCACTAAGGCTGCATAGGAGAATGGCGAAGCAGACAAAAAAGTACACCACACTTATATAATTTTATTTAATATAGGTCGTCCGTGTGTTCCCAGAGAACTCATTCCATCTAAGTAGCTTCCACTACTTGATTATTATTATAGTGTACTTTGAAATATATAAACTTTGTGTGAAAATATTATTTATTAGAATAATTACTTGAAGCTAATAATTGTTTACTAAGGATGATTAATTAATTAGTTTACTTGAAAATATAATTAATTGTGTGAAATTATTTATTAAGGAATAATCTTGAACTATAATTGTTTTACTAAGAGATTATTATTATTAGTTACTTGAAAATATATTAATTGTGTGCAAATTATTGCTATTAGAAATAATACTTGAAAGCTAATTGTTAAAAGATTAATCTATATTAGTTACTGAAAATATATAATTGTAGTGCAAATTATGTTGGTATTAGAATACTTACTTGAAGCTATAATTGTTTACTAAAGATTATTATTATTAGTTACTTTGAAAAATATATATTGTGTGCAAATTATTTTATATTAAGAATACATTTACTTGAAGCTATAATTGTTTACTTAAAAGATTATTATTATTAGTTCTTGAAAATATTAATTGTGGTGCAAATTATTTGTAATTAAGATAATTACTTTTGAATTATTAATTGTTACTAAAGATATTTATTATCAGTTACTTGAAAATATATAATTGTGTGCAAATTATTTGTATTAAGAATAATTACTTGAAGTTATAATTGTTTACTAGAGGATTATTATTATTAGTTACTTGAAAATATATAATTGTGTGCAAATTATTTGTTATTAAGAATAATTACTTGAAGTTATATTGTTTACTAAGGATTATTATAATTAAGTTACTTGAAAATATATAATTGTGTGCAAATTATTTGTATTAAGAATAATTACTTGAAGCTATAATTGTTTACTAAAGATTATTATTATTAATTGCTTGCAAACAAATGAATATGATTAAATAGACTTTGGTTGATTGGATTTTACGGCATGTCAACCCTTGTTGGATTATTTTATACCGAATATGTTTTTGTTTTATTCATTATTGTTGGGTATTCAAATTTTTAACAATTTTTAGCTCATTTTTAAACTACCTTTTTGATCTACTTAACCCATAAATGTGACCCAAACAGGTACTACCACTCCGAAATAGAGTGGACCTGGGATTAATGCCAATGAAGATGTATTCCAGACTCCAAAGTGCTCCAGAATTGGAACCTCGCCACTAAATGCTGTTTAACGTCATACCCAGGACATATTAGATAGGAATATTTTCTAGAAACCATATAATTGTGTATGAATATCTAAATATGTATTTATTTATTTATTTAAATATGTTTTTATTTATTTATATTTATTTAAATATTTATTTATATTTACTTAAATATCTATGTTTATATTTATTTATTTTCCTAAGAACGTTCTCAAACTTTTCAAATAGTCTTACTTAATTTAAATAAAGTTAATTAATTACTACATTGTCAGGTTCATATATTTTCAAAAGTCTTTAAGGACTTTGTAATTATTAGGAGGAGGATTTGGAGATAAATCAGGTTTCTTAAAAGTACAAAAATACATTGAAACTAAATTTTTGGAACACATTTTGATATTTTGTTTTTGGTATTTAGTTAACCCACAGAATCTCTTCTGTAGATACAAATTATTAACCCATAGAAAATACGGTATTTTAAGCCTTTAAAAATGTCTAAAAAGAAAATAGATGGACATTTTAAAAGGCAAGGTTGAGTGAATTGTGAAAAGAATAGAAATATTCAGTGGAGATAAGATAAATGTTTTAAATATAAAGAACAGCTGACATTTATTTATTGTGTATGAATGATTGAAATTATGCAACTGTGTGCAAAGAAATGTTTATAGAAATAAAATGCATTTAGAAAATACAATGTACTCAAAGATTTAGAAATTAATCAATTTTGGCATTAAATAACCCTTAAAGAGTTGATATGCCGTTAAACAAATAATTCTAAGGATTTTCTGAGTATAAATCTTTTTTGTCCCTAAAAGAGCGAGATAGAAGAAGAAGAAGAAGAAGAGAAGAAGAAGAAAAGAAGAAGAAGAAGAAGAAGAGAGATGAAATGAAGATGCAATTGAAGAAGATGAAAGAGAAGGAGGAATGAAGATGCAAGTGTTGAAGAAGAAGAAGAAAAAGAAGAAGAAGAAGAAGGAGGAGGAGGAGGAAATGAAGATGCAAGTGTTGAAGAAGAAGAAGAAAGAAGAAGAAGGAGGAGGAGGAGGAAATGAAGATGCAAGTGAAGAAGAAGAAAAGAAGAAGAGTGAAGAAGAAGGAAGAAGAAGAAGAAGAAGAAGAAGAAGAAGAAGAAGAAGAAGAGAAGAAGAAGAAGAAGAAGAAGAAGAAGAAGAAGAAGGAAATGAAGATGCAAGTGAAGAAGAAGAAGAAGAAGAAGAAGAAGAAGAAGAAGAAGAAGAAGAAGAAGAAGGGGGTTGGATGGATAGAGAAAGAGAGAAAGGATTACGAAATATTTGCCAGTTTAGAGAAACTTGATAGTGTCACCTGTCTCCCACTAAGACGACTTCCGGCTTCATTGCGGCTGCGCAATTTGGGACAAGTGATTCTTAAAGAGGTAATGTTAGAGCCGAGGTGTGCAATGGATTCCATCGATCCGTTTCGTTTCACAGTGAGAAGAACGAAACTGGAAACATTGGACGTCATTTAATGTCACTCATCTAAAAATATGACTTTTTTTGTCATACATGTGCTATTTTGAAGCAGAAAGATGACAAAACTGACAACAAACATTAAAATATTGATTTAGTAAATGAAACCAACGAAAAGGGCGCCGGAAAAAGATGGTTGAGTTGCAAGCAATCAACATTTTCTACTTTTCGCGGCAATCTCACTTTTTTCCCGCCGTCGCCGCCGCCATCTTTGTTTTCTTACACCTTCTCTTGTAAAATGCCAATAAAACACAAATTAAAACACTTAAATCAAAAGAGAACCCATTCATTTTTAATTTTTTTCTCTTTTTGAGACACCTTTTTTTGGTTTGGTTTGTTTTGTTTTGTTTTACGGCATATCAACCTCAGTGGGTCATTTAATGCCGATAAAGTTTTGAATAAATCAATTCTTAATGGATAATACAATTTTTTTATAAATAAATTTTTTTATTTAACCCATAGATGGGACCCTAACAGGTACTACCACTCCGGGTCAGAGTGGACCAGGGAGCAATGGTGATGAAGGGGTGCTCCACATTCCCCAAACCTCCAGAACTGGAACCTCACCATCAGATAGAGTTTAACGTCATTCCCATGACATGTAGACCCTCAGTCACCACCTTCTAGCACCCATAAGATAAAAAGGGGTTGGGGCTTACCATAAGGGCAATAGGGTTGGGGCAATTGGGGGCCTCTCCGACCGCCCGTCTAGCCCAAGATAGGGCCAAAGTGAAGTATTGCAAGTCAGGAACTGCTCATCCACTTGGGTTCTATCCTTAAGCATCACGGGTCGCCACCCACGGCCAACAGGTGGCCCCATTGGGGGGAGTTTTACCCCACTGCAGAGGTGCAGTCGGTGCATTCTAACGCCCCAGCCGACAGCCGACAGGGCACCTTTTTTTTAATATTTATAAGCGTATTTCAACAGTAAAACATTAGGAATTATACAGTTATTTTTACAAGCAGGACCTGAGGATCTACCACAGTAATAATTTGATTATTACAACATTTGATATGTTTATTTCAGAGTTTAGTTTAATCTATAAATAGTATGATAATCTTGATTTAACTACCCTCCCCCCCTCTCTCTCTCTCTCTCTCTCTCTCTCTCTCTCTCTCTCTCTCTCTCTCTCTCTCTCTCTCTCATACACACACAACACTTTTTTTTCCTTCCTTCCTTCGCTTTATCTTTTCATTTTCATTTCCTTCTTTCCTTCTTTCCATCTTTTCATTATATTCGATCGAAACAGATAAGCTTCCGCGCGCTCACCCCTCTCTCTCTCAATCTTTCACTTACTCTCTTTCTTATTATATTTTTTCTGTGTAGAATGTCTTTTTTCTTCCCTTTCTTTCTTTATAATAAAACATTTTCTTTTTTCATGGCAATCTCACTATTTCCCATCATCGCCGCCATCTTTGTTTTTTTTACACCTTCTCTTGTAAAAATACCACTCAAACACAAATTAAAGCGGTTAAATCAAAACAGAACTCATTCATTTTTAATTTTGTTTCTCTTTGTCACACCTTTTTGGAAATATTTACAAGTGTATCTCAGCAGTAAAACATTTTTACAATTATTTTTATGATCTAACAACATGTAATTTCTTATAATATCATAAAAATATTGAATTGTATAATTAAGAAATAACATTTTTTTTAAATATTTCAAACTTCAAAATTTATCACCGCTCTATTCCACGAAGTTTGTAGAGAGACATTTGTTCAAAATAATAGATTGGGTTCCCGGTGGCGTAGTGGTTAACCTGCTGGATTGCAACATGATAGTAATTGAGTTCAATCCCCAGTGGTTCTTATTACGTTCTCTTTCAGACTAATTCAGATGGTTGCGTTTTATGGCATGCCAACCATAGTTGGGTTATTTCATGCCGAAGACCTTTTGTTTTCTTTCTTGTTGGGTATTCGATCTTTTTAAACTATTTTTTAAACACGTTTTTTAGATTAATTTTCTATCTATTTATCCCTAACATATACTATCACGCCTGGTCAGAGGAAACCTGGGAGTAATTTCAATCCGCCCTGTCGGCTGGGGCGTTAGAATGCACCGACTGCACCTCTGCAGAGGGGTAAGACTCCCCCAATGAGGCCACCTGTTGGCCGTGGGTGGCGACCCGTGATGCTTAATGATAGAACCCAGGTGGATGAGCAGTTCATGACATGCAATACTCCACTTTGGCCCTATCTTGGGCTAGACGGGCGGTCGGAGAGACCCCCTCCGATCAATCAGCTGGTCAGGTCAAGCCCTAGCACCTATATGATTTTCCCAACCCTATTGCCCTTATGGCAAGCCCCCAATCCCTTTTTATCATATGGGTGCTAGAAGGTGGTGGCTGCGGGTCTACATGTCCTGGGAATGACGTTAAACTCTATCTGATGGTGAGGTTCCAGTTCTGGAGGTTTGGGGAATGTGGAGCACCCCTTCATCACCATTGCTCCCTGGTCCACTCTGACCCGGAGTGGTAGTACCTGTTAGGGTCCCATCTATGGGTTAAATAGAAAAATGTATTTATAAAAAAATTGTATTATCCATTAAGAATTGATTTATTTCAAAACTTTATCGGCATTAAATGACCCACTGAGGTTGATATGCCGTAAAACAAAACAAAACAAACCAAACCAGTAATTTCAATGAAGGGGTACTCCATACTCTCCAGAGCTATGGAACTGGAACCTCACCACCAGATGCAGTTTAACCTCATGAACCCTCTCAACCCCAGCTATGGGTTAAATAGTAGACCTAATGCTATTCTACATGGATGGGATATCGGCTGGTAACTCCATAAAAGTGTTCAGTTTTGTCAGATAGCCATCACAAAATGAAATGAGTAGATGTGTGGTTTTAATTTCGAGGAAAAAAGAATGCAACTCAGAATTCGGCTAATTAAAATAAACAAATTCTTCAAATATTTTCTTCTTCATCACGTAACTCATTTCTTCATCTTGTTGGGGAGCATCACATGAAAAGATCTTTTCTTGTCACAATTGAGAAATGCAGTTTCTGTTTATTTTGGAAATTGACAAAAAATCCGATATTGGGCCGAGTCGTTTCTTGCTTTCGGTTTATTTGTTTAATGGCATGTCAACCTTCGAGGGTTATTTAATACCAGCCATCCTTGTAAAAGAACAGTAGTGGTACTATTTATCACAAAGCTGGGAGGATGTAAGGGGTTTGTTGGCATCCTCCCGTCTACAAGAGACGATGGAGTAGTGTCAAAGTTTTTTTTTAAACTACATAACCTGGGCAGGTTTATATGGAGGATGAGATGTTGCCTATGCAGCAAAACCTTTTCTCTCCACACTCCAACTGCATTGGTTCCTTACCTTTCTTAAGGGATTTATAACTTTACCAAGGGTATTAGTCCGAAAGTAAACCTAATAGAGCGACTCGATTTACTACGATGCCGTCGTCCAACACATTAACCCCTAACCCACGGGACTCTCCGGTAAGCCTTAATGATCGGCGTGAATAAAAAAAACAACGTGGAAAATGAAACTGGAGAGAAGAGTTCAAGTTCTGGTTTGGTTTGTTTTACGGCATATCAACCTCAGTGGGTCATTTAATGCCGATAAAGTTTTGAAATAAATCAATTATTAATGGATAATACAATTTTTTTATAAATACATTTTTCTATTTAACCCATAGATGGGACCCTAACAAGTACTACCACTCCGGGTCAGAGTGGACCAGGGAGCAATGGTGATGAAGGGGTGCTCCACATTCCCCAAACCTCCAAAACTGGAACCTCACCATCAGATAGAGTTTAACGTCATTCCCAGGACATGTAGACCCGCAGCCACCGCCTTCTAGCACCCATATGATAAAAAGGGGTTGGGGCTTGCCATAAGGACAATAGGGTTGGGAAAATCATGTAGGTGCTAGGGCTTGACGTGACCAGCCGATTGATCGGAGAGGGCCTCTCCGACCGCCCGTCTAGCCCAAGATAGGGCCAAAGTGGAGTATGGGTTAAATAAGAAAAACATGAGTTGATAAAAAAAATTGTATTATCCATTAAGAATTGATTTATTTCAAAACTTTATCGGCAAAAATGACCCACTGAGGTTGATATGCCGTAAAATAAAGCAAACCAAACCAAACCAACCACCAAACCAATATAAACACAATGCTTCAAGCAAATTATAAAACACTTTTAAAATAGAAGATGTTTGCAAAGGTTTTCAGCGTTTTTATAAAAAAAACAAGAACTGTCTTCTCTTGTGTAACTTTTGCATACGTCTGATATATGAATCACATTTTTAAAAGTTTATTCAAATTTATAAAATAAACAAGTTGGGGGCGATTTTCAAGTTGCGAAGAGAAATGCATTTGACTTAACTCGTTGTCATCGTGTTCCAGTTGGTTTCCAACACAGGGAACCAATATCTCCATCACCACCACCACCACCAACCCATCACAAGGACACATACTCTCTGTCTGTCTGTCTGTCTGTCTGTCTCTCTCTCTCTCTCTTATTCGGTTTCTGACTCTTTCCTTTTGTTTTTCTCTCTTTTTAATTCTCTCTCTCTCTCTCTCTCTCTCTCTCTCTCTCTCTCTCTCTCTCTCTCTCTCTCTCTCTCTCTTGTTCGGGACTATAGACTTTCTCTCTTTTTGTTAAGGATACAGACCCCTCCTCTCTCTCTCTCTCTCTCTCTCTCTCTCTCTCTCTCTCTCTCTCTCTCTCTCTCTCTTATTCGGTTTCTCACTCTTTCCTTTTTGTTTTTCTCTCTTTTCAATTCTCTCTCTCTCAGCCATTTCAGCTAAACAATCTGGTATCTTCTACGTTTCTTTCAATTCTTCTTCTTTCGGCGATTGTCTCCTGTCAAAAAATCATGCCGTAACTTATTTTCCGGCGGGCGGGCGGGCGGTGCGTGGCGGGCCGGGGCGAGGAAAGAAACAAGTCATTAGAAAGACAACAATGGGAAAAAAGCCGGAGGGTTAAGACTTGCGGTGGGGAGACATAAACCTCTGGACAGAAAAGGTTTCTCGGGTTTATATTGTTATAATAGGCTCTTCTTACAGTGTGAAATAAGCAGAAGGGAATGTTAGTACTGAATTGCGAATGAGGGTGATGGTATAACCCGGGATCGGGGGCGGCGGGGGGGGGAACGGGGGGGTTGTCGTGAGTTGAAGGAAGGGACCCCCCCCCGCCCCCAACTACCCAATCTAGTCCATTAAAAGTTGCGCTTTTTGCTGTTTATTTATTTATTCATTGTCAAAAAAAGGACGAGGCGTTTTCATGTGGATCCCTCGACTTTATACAAAACAGCGGGTTTTCCCTCTTCATTGCTGACATGCCGATATAAAAAAAAAAAGTGCACATGCCACCATCTTAGGCATGCGCATTTACGTCACTTTTAAAATATAAGAGAGTGGGCACTCACGAGCTGAAAGAATATATATATATATATATATATATATATATATATATATATATATATGAAGTGAACAAACAATGTGTTTGAAATGGCGAATGCCGACAATTTTTGGGAGATTATGTGCTTAATTAAAGTCATACCTAATTTGTTAATTAATTATAATTAAATGAATTAGGCGTGAATATCGGTTTAAATGTAAAGTGTAAACAAATCGAGAAAAAGTCGATCTCTGTATGTACATTTCAGCCCATTAGGCCTCATCAGCTGAACTATAGACAGAACAGTGCTTTGTGCGTGATTCGAACATGTGAGGTAGCAAGGGATGATTCTATATGTGATTTCTAAGACACACTGTATTATTATTGTATGATCCAGTATGTATAAATACAGTGAATCTTTAAATCACTAAAGAGAGCTCAATGTATAATAAAGTTTTTAGATTATATACAGAGCAATATTTATCTTAGAAAGGAAGGAAGAACTCAATACCGTAATTCCATAATAAATTTATTTCGACCAAAATTGGGGCCTTTATAAATCTAAGTTGATTTAATATAGCTCCCCAAAATTCAGTCTCATCAGATGGAAGATCAAGGTAATTTGAATTGCTAAACTGAAAAAATTTTACTTCTCAAAATATTTTTTTTTTTTTTTTTTTTGAGAAGTAAAATTTTCAGTTTAGCAATTCAAATTACCTTGATCTACCATCCGATGAGACGAAATTTTGAGGAGCTATATTAAATCAACTTAGATTTATATAGGCCCCAATTTTGGTCGAAATAAATTTATTATGGAATTACGGTGTTGAGTTTTTCTTTCCTTTCTAAGATATATATATATATATATATATATATATATATATATATATATATATAAAGTGTGTGTGTGTGTGTGTATGTGTGTGTGTGTGTGTGGAATTAAACAAAAGACACATCTCCTGTTTAACAATATAATTAACGATCTTTTCGAGTTTTCTGGCCAACTTTTTACATTTGGATAGAAAGTACTTGGGATAAAAACTTTGGTGGACTAATCCACGGATTCCACCCAAATGTAAAAAAAGGTTGGCCAGAAAGCTTGAAAAGATCGTAAATAAAATTGTTAAAAAGGTGTGTCTTTTGTTTAATTGTACATGTATAAATGGAAGAATGCTGCCCAAATACACACACACACACACACACACACACATACACACATACACACACACACATATATATATACATACATATATATATATATTGTGCTTTTTATTGAATTCATACCTAATTTGTAAATTAATTAGCTATAATTAAATGAATTAGGCGTGCATATCAGTTTAAATGTAAGGCGTAAACAAATCGAGAAATATTGTCGGCTATCACCATCTCAAACAGATTGTTTGTCTACTTCATATATAGATAGATAGATAGATAGATAGATAGATAGATAGATATGTGTGTGTGTGTGTGTGTGTGTGTGTGTGTGTGTGTGTGTGTGTGTGTGTGTGACAGGCTTGATTGCATATGCGAGAAACACAAAGAAATTCACGTAGATTCAGTCGTAATTTCAGTGTTAATTTTTTGTGATGATTTGGGTTCATTTGTCTGTTTTACGGTATATCCACTCAATATATAGTTATGGTAGCGTGGACATGGAGTCAACGGTGCCCGGTTGCTGACAGTTTCACGCCTATGTGATCTTCGGACCAAGTGCTGAAATAATTATTACTATTATAACATAAGTATTATTATCATTTCCCTTCTTGTGAGTTTTTTTTTTTTTTTTTTACACCGGGGTTAGTTGATGGTCTTTGACTGGAGTCTAAGTGACAAGTCTCCTCAGGTCTCCAGGACTCCTCTGAGTATTCTGGTCGATTTCAACAATGCTGTTGTCTGGATGGTCTTGATTCTTCATCTGATTCCCAGTTACTCTAGTCTGTTTTCTAAACATTTTGGGACTGTTCCAAGTGCACCAAATTCAATTGGTATCACTTTCACCCTTATATTCCACAGCTTTTTCAATTCTCTAGCAAGGTCCTGATATTTGTCTATCTTTTCGTTTGCTTTCATCTTCACCCTGTGGTCTGCTGGAACTGCAAAAAAATCATCATTAGTAGTAGTAATACAATCATTATTATTATCTTTATTCTTGCTATCATTATAACAATTGCTATTATTATTATTATTATTAGTAGTAGTAGTAGTAGTAGTTGTGCTATTATTATTGATAACGTAATAATTTTAGATTTTATACTCTCCTCTAGATAATACAAATTGTAAAAAGCCGCATATCATTGTATCAACATAACATGACTGTCAATTTTCATCATGATCGGATCAATGGAATAGACGCCAACTGGTTACACCCAAACAGATAGAAATTCATATTTATGTAGTATATATGTGTACGTGTGTGTGTATGTGTGTGTGTGCGCGCGTCTCTGTGTGTGTGTGTGCACGCGTCTCTCTCTCTCTCTCTCTCTCTCTCTCTCTCTCTCTCTCTCTCTCTCGTGTGTGTGTGTGTGGGTGTGTGTGTGTGTCCTTTAGCTTGTTATGAAATCTTAATGTATGAAGTCGCCTTCCATAGAATCATGGTTAGAAAATTGACCACGAAC
>CM042163.1:3148163-3153163 GCA_023376005.1 Doryteuthis pealeii
TACAGAAAAGAGAGCTAAAAGAAAGGAGAAACAGCAGCACCCCCCGACACCTACAGAAAGCATCACCTTTTGTTTGCAGCCATTGCACCAGAGACTGCCATTCGAGGATCGGTCTGTTCAACCACTCACGTTGTTGTAAGTGAGAGAGAGAGACAAAAAACTACGCCATCGTCTAAAATAGACGGAAGGTTGCCAACCCATGTTAAGAAAATGACAGATTAGGAATTAGAAAAAATTCGACAAAATGTAAGGAAAAGTATGGGAAAAGTGAATAACGAACACAATTACGTTCAATTAATATTTCGCCTCTGTTGGTTTTAGAAGTCACATGATGAAGCTTTTAAAACCAACAGAGGTGAACATTTTACTTTTCCTACCCCAAATTTCCCCAAGTTCGTATGTTTGTGACTAGCATATAAAACAGGGTTCGAATGAGTGAAGCTTTTGGAGATGGGGTGGGGGGTAACATCTACAAAAAAAAACAAGAAACTGAAAAAAATTCAACAAAATAAAAAAATATCTATCTTCGAGAACGCTTAGATTTTAATGACGTCATTCTTTTGTTTACATCACAATGTCTTGTTATATATATATATATATATATATATATATATATATATATATATATATATATACACTTTGATATTCATTGACGAATAAAACAAAACAAATTTAGCATAAGGCGTAAAAAATAGTAATATTATATTACAATGTATTATATTACAAATAATAGTATATTACAATAATATATCTATCTATCTATCTATCTATATATATATATATATATATATATATATATATATATATATATATATATATATTTAAAAAGATTCAACAAATAAATAAATAAAGCTCCTACAAATTTGTGGTTGAGCACTGTGATTTCTTTGTTTCATCAAAAAAATTTTTAAATATATATCTGTATATATATGTATGTATATATATATAACCCAAATTATTTATCAAAATAGAAATTCTTAATACGTATAAATAAACTTATAACACACTATCACTATAATCAATTTCTAAACTATGACAAAAAGAAAGAACAAAATATATGCATTTGATAAAAATAAAACTCACCCACCCCCCCCACACACACACACACACACACACACACTCACTCTCTCACACACACACAGTGTAGTCTATAAACAAGTAGATATTTACCCAACCCTTTCACCACGGGTAGGACACAATAATGAGTGTCTTATACGGCGGTAAATATTTTGCTAAAAAAACGTTTTTAGAAAATATTTGATGAATAAATCAGAAGCGGAGTTATAGAATAAAGAATCAGTGTCTTTTTTATGGCAACAAAAATATTAAGTGAAATTTTATTTTAGTTAAACTGGTGTGCGTTTTTTATGTTTTTTGTTTTTTAGAAATAAATGGGTTTCTTATAGGGCGGTAAAAACTATAAAAAAAAATTTTAAGTTATAGACATGGAGAGGGAAGAGCTCCGGCAGGCTATTCCTGTCCAAGACACGTTACAGCAGTAACGGTCCCCAAACCAGATTATGGGACCAGCGAGTGAGAGTGAGTGATCTATATATACATATATAAATGGCAGTTGTGTGTATATGTATGTTCGGAGGAAACTTCGAAAAATTAACGACAAAGTAAATACATATACACGTTAAATATCACCAGGGCTTGGTTTTTGAGTAAAAATGATAAAGATTTGGTTTATATTTGTGAAAAGGATTAAAAGATAAAATTTAAATAATAACCGAATGGAATATTTTTTTGCATTTAATATTTTGAATAGTAGACATTAACGTTTATTTTCAGAGTGGCTGGATCAATGCAAAGTCTTTTTTTTACATAGGGATTTTAATGGGGCATCCGACGAGGGTCCAGCTCAAGTTTCAGTAATAATGGATCCATGGGACTAACTTTTAAAATGAAAACCAATGTACAAAATGAAATTCTAAATAAAATGTGTACTAATGCAGAATAGCGCACAAGAGATAATATTATTAGATTACGTATAAAAAGCATTGGTACTAATGAAGAATAGCGCGCAAGAGATAATATTAGATTACGTATAAAAAGCATTGGTACTACTGCAGAATAGCGCGCAAGAGATAATATCATTAGATTACGTATAAAAAAGCATTGGTACTAATGCAGAATAGCTCGCAAGAGATAATATCATTAGATTACGTATAAAAAGCATTGGTACTAATGCAGAATGGCGCGCAAGAAATAATATCATTAGATTACGTATAAAAAGCATTACATTTACCGTAAATATCCTAAACCTTTTAGATGTTTATTGTATTTACCGCGTACCCCACTTGTACGGGTCAGGCACAAAGTCCCTATTAACGTGGGACCACCCACAAGCCGAAGCTCATGGAATGGCAGGTGCAAAAATTGCGTCGATCCCGTCGGCATTCCCCTCAAGGGGGCGCCTCAGGCACTGGGCAATAAACCCAGCCCTGCCCCTTTAAATCGAGGGGGCAGGTGTTGCCTGGGGGGATGGCCCCCTGGGATCGACGCTATTATTATAAACAAACCGGTCCAGCGGCCGAAGTTTTTAGATGTTTATGGTAAGGGTTAGTGTTAGGTTAAGACTATTTCGGGGGTTTCCGGCATCTAAAGCTATTTATACGTAGAATGCAATTCTAATGATGTTATCTCTTGCGCGCTATTGTGCCATAAAATGAAAAGACAAATAAATGCAATTCTAAAAAGACAAATGCAATTCTAATGATAGTATCTATTGCGCGCTATTGTGCCATAAAATGAAAAGACAAATGCAATTCTAATGATAGTATCTCTTGCGCGCTATTGTACCATAGAATAAAAAGACAAATATTTTTTTCATGAAACGAAATTTATGTTTTATTTATAACATGTTTAAAGCCATTTTAATATGAAATTTGTTCATCGATTTCGACTTGATCCTTTTTTGTCATCAATTCATTTGCCTCATCTTCCATTGGAGATTCTTCAATTATGATTTCGCTTCCCTTGACAACTTCCCGATGATCCACAATATCTATTAACGTTTTTGTCAAATCCACTTCATCAACCACTTCTGTAAGATCGACACCATCAACCCTCGTTGTGAGGTCTGTGTCAACTGTCGCAGTAAGGTCCATGCTTCCCTTAACAGCAGTCAGTTCTGTATTTCCACTTGCTTCCGGAGTTCCAATCGCTTCCGGAGTTCCAATCTCCTTTGTGTTCCTGTCGGTGTTGGGTGTCGACGTTGAAGCGCACAATTCGCCACTGCATGATGTTGTAGCGACATTTTCGTCTGTCGTGGTAATCTTATCGTCCGACCCAACTAAACAGTCTTTTAATTTCACAACTGAAAACTTTTTCGCCTTTTTTTTTTCAACAGGCGCATCTTTCAAAGTAGATTTCTCTTTGTGCGTTCTTTTGATATAAACCCTCTTTTTCTTGGCCAAAGGTATTGTGTTCTTCAGAAACTTCAGAAGCGAGCGCGAACTTCTTTTATATTTTCGCTTTTTAATTCCGTCATGGGAAACGGTCTTCTTCAGTTGCTGCTTCGCTTTTTTTGGCACCACAATTTCTGGTAATTTTCTTCTATATCTTCGTGTTTCCTTCTTATTATTAATAGAAAATTTGTTTGAAATTCTTTTCACTGTTTTTTTGGGCTTCGCTGATGCTGATTTCTCAAAATGGCGACCATGATTAAACTTCGATTTCGTCTTTGCTGTATAAACATGTCGTTTGGTCGGTCGTTTCGCCGGTCGTTTCGCCGGTCGTTTTTCATAGGTTCGCCGTTTTTGACGCTTTTCGGTTCGATGTGTTTTTTTGGAAAATCCCATCCGAATCGAACGGCTTGACTTTTTGAGCCGTTTTTGAAAATATTTGATTTTCCGGCCCGAGGAAATTGATGACCTGGAAGATGATGATGATGCGCTATCGGTGTCATAGTAATAGGATCGTCGTTGATTCTTTTTGGGTTGAGTGTAAGTTCTGCCATATTCGTTTTTTAATGCCATCTTGTTCTGTTATTCTTTGTTGAAGCAGCAAGCAAAGTCGATGTGGAAGAGGCAAAATCTGACAAGGAAATGGTTAGCGTTATGACTGTTCGGCTTGCGATTTGACAACGTTCTTTATGACGCAATAATGAAAATGTCAAAAAGAAATGAAACCTTCTCTTGCGTCATAAAAAGGAAATGAACTCGTCTTCCCTTTATCCCTATTCTTTATTTGGAATAGTCCGTATTTAAAAAAAAAATAAAAAAAGACCGAGAGATATTCTTAGCTATTCTTTGGTAGTTTTATATTATCAAACCTTTCGTATTGCGTCAGCACCTTATGCCTCACCCGCTCAGGCGGGGGTCCAGTGAGCCTCGGACACTGGACCGGTGAGATGGTAAATTAATAGCGTCGATCCCAGAGGGCCATCCCTCCAGGCAATACCTGCCCCTCGATTTAAAGGGGCTGGGTTTCTTGCCCAGTGTCTGAGGCGCCTCCCTTGAGGGGGAATGCCGACGGGATCGACGCAATTTTTCCACCTGCCACCCATGAGTCTCGGCTTGTGGGTGGTCCCACATAAATAGGGCCTTCGTGCCTGACTCGGTACGAGTGGGGTACTGGGAAAATAAAACCTTGCGTATTGCGTCATTAATCGCCGGTTTCGACCGGGGTCAAAATCACGAGCGTCGATCCCAGGGGGCCATCCCCCCAGGCAACACCTGCCCCCTCGATTTAAAGGGGCAGGGCTGGGTTTATTGCCCAGTGCCTAAGGCGCCCCCCTTGAGGGGGAATGCCGAGGGGATAGACGCAATTTGTAACCCCGCCACCAATGAGTCTCGGCTTGTAGGTGGTCACACGTTAATAGGGCCTTGTGCCTGACCTAGTACAAGTGGGGTACGAGGATAATACTCCAGTGAGCTTCGGCCGCTGGACCGGTTGTGTTGAATTAATAGCGTCGATCCTAGGGGGCCATCCCCCCAGGCAATACCTGCCCTCTCGATTTAAAGGGACAGGGCTGGGTTTATTGCCCAGCGCCT